>JAAXOA010004473.1:0-10260 GCA_036561885.1 Salina celebensis
CTTGTCATTTATGCCCTGTATTTGATCACTCAAACTACTGTTGCCTTTTCTAATAAGTTCTGCTAGTTGATCCATAGAACATGGTACTCCACTCTGACTTGCACTTGCACTTTGTTCACCGTTTTGAGCCATTTTTACCAACTGAGTTTTTATTGTTATGCAAATTTAGTCCATAAAACACTTGTCAAACTAACTGTCAATTAAGTATAATTTCGTCAAGTAATAATATTTAATCGTCAATGATTTTTTGCTCACTTTAATCAGTAACTTTTTTACTTCAGATCGATGTATTTTTATAATTATAATTCCAAATGTTTCTCACTCTAAATTTATTCTTTACTGGAGCTCAACTTTTATGCGTACACACTTTTCCACACACATTGAAACATGTTTGAACAATGTCAGCAAAAGCGTTATTCATTATAGTTTCTCTTTCTTCTATCTTTGGTTTTCTGTCGGTTACCACCGATGTATTCACAAACAAGTGAAGTCTACATTTGTTTAACGATCGGGAAATTGGAAAAACACCTGTAACGCTCCAAATAATTTTTCCAACGTTTGTCACCTGCTCTAAGCTTTAATTGGAAGCGCTTTCATTCGGCGCCATTCTCTTGAAAGAATCAATTTAGAACGCAAACTTTCTGGAATAATTCTATGTATATCGAAAAATGACTTACGGGTGAAAATGCGGGTAAAAACCCTTACATTGAAATATACTGCAATGCGCGCTACGCTGACGTCTATAGGGCTGCTCCATATCAACTCAACCACTGCATTCTGCGACTTTTGAATTTTGACAAAATGATGCCTGATATGAACTAAGGGCTTCAAAAGAACCTATGGTTCCTCAGAAAGTTGTTCGCAAAATTGTTACCCCGAAGAGCTATGGGCGAAAATGTTTTAAAAAAGTAATGCAAACGAATCTTAGTCTAAACAAAGTCGGAAAATTAGCGCAACTAGTGCTTTCGATAGCTCTGAAAGAACTCTATCCTGACGACAAGAACGCATTTCCTTAAAACTTTATTTAATATTTTTAAAAACTACTAATTGTACATTGCGTATAGTAACAATGTATTTGCGTAAGCATTAGTTTTTATTTTTTTTAAAATATTAAATAAAGTTTTAAGGAAATGCGTTCTTGTCGTCAGGATAGAGTTCTTTCAGAGCTATCGAAAGCACTAGTCGCGTTAATTTTCCGACTTTGTTTAGACTAAGATTCGCTTGCATTACTTTTTCAAAACATTTTCGTTCATAGCCCTTCGGGGTAACAATTTTGCGAAAAATTTTCTGCGGAACCATAGGTTCTTTTGAAGCCCTTAATTCGTATCGGGCATCAATTTGTCGAAATTTGAAAGTCGCAGAATGCAGTAGTTGAGTTGATATGGAGTAACACTATAGGGAAAGAACTTCACTTTATCCATTTGTACAAAAATCGTCCATTGACTGGTCTAAAAGCGTGAGTTTGTTCGACTAGTATGTAAATGAGCGGAATCGATGCTATCCATTTAGTAGACTTACACTCGAAAGATGGTATGGGTTTATGTACGGATTCCCGAGAAAATAGGAAGTCAATTTTTATTTGGCAGTTACCAGGTCTCCCCGCAACCACCCATTTTGACATGTGAATACAAATGCAATTATCTGCTGATCCCTGGCTCATTATGAAATACTGGGACTGGCAAGCAATGGTTTCGAAACATCTTGAATGTTTAATGTAGTTATGAAACGAATTCTTGGCAGGGTACCCAATCGAGTCCTTGGAGGGCCATGTCGAGTTAAATCCTTTGTTATCTCTTGTATAATGCTGTGTTATTATTGGTATTCGTGACTGGACGAAATCAGCATTCATGTAATTTCTCAATATAAGGTAGCAATGCTTCCCTAAAAACGGGTACAATGTAATTTCTGTTAAAGTGGAATACCTTCGCCTTTCACTATTTAAGCCAAGGTTTTCGTTTTCGGGGTTTGATGCATCGTAATTAAACAATTGTGCGCTGTTCCCTTCAACCGATTGAATATGAAACCAATGGGTACAAAATAGAAAGATTGAACATGTAATATCTAGTTGTCCTGCAGAAAGTTTGCGATTTCGTAGGGTTACCATTTTGTTCGACAAATCAAATAAATGCAACAAGATGCGATGGTAAGTTGGTAATTTTTATTAACCAAATTGTTCGGCAACGCAGTTATTCTGTATAGTGGCTAAAACAGAGTTTCGTCCATGTGTCTTAAACAGCAACGTGAATGTTCGATAAAATATGTATTAATTTATACTACAATGTACTGCACAACCATAGGTCTCATTCCACATAAGAACTACTTCAGTTAAGTACAAATTCAGATTTCCCGCATGACGGTTTTAAGTATTTTGATTAAAACTAACGAGCAATTGTCTTTTGGAACTGAAATGCTGGAGCTGGAATTATAAATCAATACAAGCGCCACAGCCACAATAAGACAAAAAACACTCCAATTACTACATGCGACATAAGCAAGTATATGTCCAACAAAAATTGCCAGTGGAACTTTGCAATAAGGAATATAAGAGTTTGTGGATTACCGAAACTTGAACAACTACAACTGTCAAACTTACCAAGAATTTAACAAGTTCGTATAATTTAGGAGAATTCGGGTCAATTATTGCGGTAAATAGGCGAATAAATGAAAGACATAACTTGGGTTTGTAGTTTTGCTCTAAGAAACGATGGTTTAGCCATTATTGAAATTTTGATCGCGTGCAAAATAGATCGAAAAATGAATAGTTTAATTATTTTCCTAAGACAATTTGCATTTTAATTTAGTAAATGGTTCCACAGTCCAGTCGCTAAATAAACTTGGTCGACTTAACTCAAGCACAAAGTTCTGAAGCTTTTACTACCATCACCTGTAATTTATGGTAGCTAAATCGCCTTAATCTTTCCCCATAATGATGCGTATTCAGGCCATTGGTACACTGCTTATTTTTGTTGTCGGATTATTTGTTCGTGTTAATTTTGCCGGGAAATTTTTTGAAGAAATCAATTTGGAGCCGTTTTTTCATGTAACCATTTTCATTATAAAAGAACCGGTCTTACGAGACCATGAGTACATGAGGAATCCGAGCCGTAAAACTACCGACTTGCTGGATGATATTCCATCAGAAAAATCGGACAAGAGTGTGCTGGTTAGTTGGATCATTCGGAGGTCTCTGTTCAGTCTAAGCAACAGTGAACCACCCTCATCAGTTCAATTAAATCGCAATCAGGATATAAGTCTGACTTCTGAGAAAGTTACCTGGAGACCCAAGGATTATCTTGATAAAAAGACGATGACAATATTGCTCACTGATATCAGACAAATCTCTTTTTCGACAGAGGCAGAAACTCCAGAGTCAGACGATTGGTACCATAATCATTGGGGCGACTGGTTGTTTTACATTACATTTCATGGAAAAATAACCCTTCTCAAAGCAGATGTAGTAATCATAGCCGTTACTACAGAACCAGTGGGCGAATTTATTGGATTGTATAAACGTAACGGGCTATTTGGACCTCCGTATTTTGTTTTTCTGCTTGGATACAATTATCAGGAAAATGGATTCAGTACAGTTCAGGTTATGAAGGTCCCATGCTGGCCATGTCTAATCCTTTCAACGTGGCTTGAAGAAAAGAAATATTTTCAAGATGCTGTTCAAGAAAACATTACTAAAAGGCTCACCTTAATGTTCCCATTCCCAGGAGATCACGACATCTTGCATATGCCCACCAATGAAGTTGACGGAAAGGAAGACGACTTTATCTGCAAGTACCCCTGGGATCTGCTTTACAAAAAGTTCAATCCAACATGGTCCCCACTATGCTCGGATATACGAAAACTACCTATAATACTGCTGGCGAGCTTGCTGAATCTAACTGTAGTAAGTGGAACATTTAAGAATAGCCATTTTGGTTCAATGTTTCCTTATATCAGAATAAGCAACGGTTTGATTCCAACCGACATATTTCTCAGAATAAATTCCGAAGTACACCAAGTTTACTTCTCAGACAACGCTAGAATCATCATATCTTACAACTCAAGCTGCTTTCTTCGCTCTCCAACAAATGTGATCGTGAGCCTGAGTTCTCATATTGACAACTTCATATGGATTGGAGTTTTGATATCAGTACTGGCTCTTCTCGCATCTAACTTGCATCAAGGAAGAATGTCTGGTTATGCCAGACTCAAATATATCTGGACTTGGATGATGCTACAATCTGCAAGTAAACGGACAGCTATAAAAATCACCAGTCTCATTCTTCTGTTCGCTATCAAGCTTTTCTATATCGTATCATTATCAAGTAAATTATCGGTTAATTCAGAGTCTGACCTGGATGCGATGAAGACTGTCAGTGCAGCGTCAAAGCATGGCTTCAAGTTTAACATGTATGCAAACAATTCTGATGATTTGAACTATGCTCGATATGAATTGGTAAAGGAGGGAATTTGGGTATATCGAAACGAGGAAGACTTGCATAACGCCACATTCCAACCTCCAATGGACATGGAGGCTTTCGATCAAGTCAAGATATTGGAGGTGGGCAAGAAGTTTTCAGTACAGACTGTTGAAAAAACACCAAGGCGAAACCGGCCAACCAAAACTGACAAAAGGAAAATTCGGTACCACATACAGAAGTTTTATGGATTTGAGGCAGAAATATACCTTGTGTATACAAATCTAAAGGAGTTCGTAAGCCGATACCTTGGGCGGATTTTGCACGACAGTGGAATCAGGATATTCTGGATTTCGCAAGAAAGACACCGAGAATCGTATTTTAGGAATAACGAAATGCATGCGCAAGCTACCACATATGAGTTTGCTGAGGTTCGAAGATTATTGCTTGCTTTGATAGAGACTGTAGTTATTGGGGGCTTGGTAGCTGCATTTATTTGCGTCATCGAAGTTGTTCCTCAGCTGTGGGATACATAACTTTCTTTAAAGATTTCAGCTTATAACCAGATAGTAAGTGAAAGTACCCAAGCAATAGTATGGCTTAGCGGCTAATACGATTCGGTAATATCGATTCCTTGTGTTGTACCGCCAATTCTATATTAAGATATCTTACATGAAGGGAGGCATGAAGGAATTCTATATTATACTATTCATCTATATGCAGTATGTATTATGTAGGTGTCTATTCATTCGAGGTAAGGTCATATAGAGAGTACTACTTAGAGATAGGATTTATAAACGCCTTTTCATGCATTCAAGGAAAACATTGAAAAATGAACAAAAGTTTGAAACGTTACATATAAAATATGTTTTATGTTCATGATTGTTTTGCATTCCATTGTTTTGTTGATTTGATAATAAAGATCCAAATTTGTAGTAGTGGCAATATGACTTACTTCATTTATAGAAACTACTTGGGACTTTGACCCAACATTAATTTATGGCCAGTATAGAAATTCAATGCCGCCTTAGATCATTACGCCAAATTAAGCAGATCACTTGTTTTAAAGAATTCAAGGAAGAATCAGTTTAATTACAAAGAAAAGTTTCAGATCAGATATCTAACATTCATCTATGTAATCTGGCTTCATACCTACGTGTGTCGTAAAATCTACAGCCGCCTATGTCTGCTTATTAGTACTCCACGTGGCAAAGCAATTATTGAGGAGAAATTAATCCAGAAATTAATCAATGCTGTGCTAATGAATATAGATTTGATGGGCGAAGTGCTTACGTGATATCGCTTTGATAAGCTTCCTTTAGTGCAAATGCCAAGCTATGCTTCGATATCAGTACAAAAGTAGATTCCCATAAGCATAAATCGATAAATACTAATAGTATTCAGTTTGAAAACTCTTCACGTGTAAATCATGCACGTAATATCATAATCTGGCATACATGAGCACTAATTTTCACGTGGACAATACAGTTGTCGTTACACATTCTTCTACATTTCTACTTTGAATTCTACAGAATTCCTCGTCGCCCTTCCTATCAGTATCGATATACTTTATCCTGCAAAGTTAACTTGTTTTTTGGAACCACGGAGAAGGAAAAGGAGAAAACGGATTGATTACTTTAAAGTCAGATTCCAGTACTGTTTACGAGCAAACGCGTATGAAACCTTGGATTTGAGGAGTAAAGAGAGTGAGGAGCTCCTGTTGAAGTCACAGAAAAACTGTTCAGAAATTGATTTCCACATTGAATCTTAGAAATTCGTAATAACTGATTGGTACTGATTAATTCCACAACAAATACATACTTCAGAGTTGTTTGCATAATGTTTTGACTCAGAAAGGTTTTAGTGCAGTAAAACAAGCCCAATTTGCATTCATCATGTTAATAGTTTCCAAACACAGAGGTTTACATTTTCCCTTAGTTCGTCCAGGGGCCTCATATATTATCCTCGCCCTTTTATCTATTGCCAAAATGATTGAATCTTTCTTTGAACCGCCCATGGATGAGCCCACAAAACCAATAGTATATTATACACCTCTACTAGCAGAGCTCACAAACAAATCATTTTTCACTCCAAGTTATTTTTCAACGTTTGAGGAGGATCAAAGAATACGTGTTGCTAAGAATATGCTGAATGAACTCAAGCAGACGACCGGACCTTTTTCCGGTTTAAACCGAGTTTTGAGTCCAATCGAAAAGTCAAAGTGTCTCATATATATTGATGTTTTTAAGGACGTGAATATAGGCGAGTTAGCAACTCCAGTGATTCTGAGAAGGCTAAAGCCCATTCATCTTGTTTTTAAGGATTGGCGAAGAGGGGGATGGAAAAGCGTCATTTGGCACCCTTACGTGCAGCTCAGTGATCACTTAATGTATAACTGCTCACTCTCAAAATATTTTTGGCCTGTCCCATGGACTGCTGACACATCTTGGGGTCGTGATCCATATAAACTGCCCAGGCCAAATGCCATCTGCTCAACACTAAGACTCACCGACTTTATGATGAATACAAAACCATGGAACTGCCATGTGAACGTAAAGTTATTCCTTCCATCGGATGAAATGAAGATAATGAGATATCCTCACGGATTTGAATACCAGCTACGTCCACCACTAGTTCCCATGTTGCAAATTGTAGTGGATACAGTCGCTAAAGCGAAAACAAACTTTTACATCAATACTTGTAAATCATTTTATTGGAAACAATTGTCGTTAAAAACATTGCAACTAGAAAGTGTGTATATCGTTGTTTCATTACGTACGGACCATGGGGGTAATCAGAACATTCAATCGATTAATGTTTTTCGCAATTGCAAATCGTTGCAGATCTTCATTAAAGAAGAATGGACTGCGGAAAACTTTGTGCTTACTAGCCACTCGAATCAGAGACTGCCTATAGAAATTTCTTGGGATTTCCAAGACCCAACTGGTGTCGGAAGCAAGATTATATCTTTGATGAGAGATTGCAACAATGATTTCACAAAACTATTACGGGCACAATCTATCGGAAGAATTTGGAGCAAACTAATAATCACTGACGATTTTGTGCAGCAAGCGCAAGCATATATTTTGCTTTTAATAATATTAGGAAACTACACATACCCAATACATTCCCAGAGAAATTGCATTACTGGGTTGAATATCGTGCCGGACGGAGGTTTCGATGGGTGGTCCTCGTCCAATGGAATTGTATTTTCGGCAGATGTGTCAGGGACACACACTAGTAGCTCATTCATTGCGTTTAATGACACATCGGCATCACTCAAATTCGTTGCTTGCATGGTTCGGGGAACTGCAAAGTTACCGTTTAATGAGTTATTCAAAGTTTTTGAGCCAAGGCTGTGGTATTCCATCATCACAGCCATACTAATAGCAAGTTTTACCATTTCAATAGGCAAACACCGAAAAATTTCTAACGCATTGTACTCAATTATAAAGTTTTTGGTGGAACAAGGGGATCCCTTTAGATGTTCAATACTGCAAGATGAAAGTGTACGATGGATTGCGTCTCCATTGTTGCTGGTCGGAATTGTATTGAGCAATGCATACAAAAACGACAATGTGTACAGAATGGTTCTTGGAAGAAAGGATCTTTTATATGATAATGTCGCTTTGCTAGCAAAAAACAACTTCACTATTTATTCCAGAATGCAGCACATTGAACGTATTACCATCAAATTAACAGAATTTACACAAACTGGATTTTCCCAGCATCCAATCAATCCGTACCTAAAGAATGCAGTTTTAAGAGAGGAGATAACATCTTTGTTTGATAATAGGCCACTTACAATGCTCCAGCTAAATGTTAGCAGTAACTGTATATGGGCTGCTATACCAGAAGTAAGTGTAGTTGAAGATTCGCGACGAACCAGAAGACTTAATATGCCTAGTCTTAATTGGCTCTACCAATCTCTTACTTTACCTGCCAGTGCAATTGACGAACTCTTAAATGGAGTGGCTAAAATGTATAAAACGCGAAGTCTTTGTGGTGATGTCCAAACCCACGACCTAGAACAGCAACACAGATTAGCAGAAGAAAAAAGTTTCAAAGAAATACTTGTGAACTGCTCCAATTCAGCTATTGTGATGCCGGCCTACGAGGCTGTCAAGTTGCAGCGAACCATTCAGAAAACCAACAGTAGAGCATATATTGGAAAGGACACACTTAGCAGTGTTATTTTGAGTGTAGATTTCAATGGATATGTACCGTACTCCTTTTTTCAGAGAGTTTGGAGTATGACTGAGTCCGGAATAATAGCTTGGTGGCATCAACTGCTGGTCCCTATTCATAGAGTAGATGAAGCCGAATATGTTCCAGTGGCTCCAGCCAAAATTTCAGGAAACCTCTTTCTGGTGTTTTTAGTTTTAATTTGCGGGCTTTTTGTGTCGCTGCTCGTATTTGTGCTTGATAAATGTACATATCCCAGTATATGGGAAAACTTCAATAGGTTGGTGTCAGGAATAGATATGCTTCGTAATTTTATCATATCACGACCTCGACAGAAGGCTACTGTAATTTTGATATTTCTTGTATTAATTATTGGTTTGATGCTCTTTGTATATTGGCGAGTTCTGAAAAGTCGCTAATATTGTTTGATCCCTCATTAGAGACGTAATAAATTGAAGCAAAATTTAGCAAATATAAATAGCAGATGAATATTTATATCCAATACTGACAGGCTTAAAATATTTTGGATGATTTCTACAATACCTGTACATGCAAAATTGACGAATTTATAGAACAGAAACAGCAATTTACTAATTAATTAACTGTAGATCCAGATACAGAAACGGTTCACAACATCTGGGATCACTGGAAACATAGTAAAATAGTAAACTAGCCTTTCAAATAATTATTGTAATTAAATCGAAAATCATCACACCAACATACAAACGACTACGACCTGGTTTAGAAAAATGTCCTACTCTTTATGGACTTCCAAAAATTCATAAAGCAAACATGCCTATGAGACCAATCGTAGACTACAGAGGTTCTCCTGGACATAAAATCAGCATTTTCCTAAAAAAACGTTCTTAAGTGTATTTCAAAGGATCACCCACATACTTTGAAAAACACTTATCATTTCGTGGATAACATCAAGGATTTTAATATTGATCCAATGGATGAAATGATTTCCTTTGACGTTCAATCTCTCTTCACTAATATTCCCATGGAAAAAACAACAAATTTAGCTCTTGAAAAATTATCTCACAATGATGATTGGAAACGTTTCGCTGAAAATCTTACTTTAACTGATATAGCTTCTCTTTTAGAAATGGTTTCAGAAACTTATATCACTTGGAGAGGACGTTTCTTCAAACAAAAGAAAGGAATCCCTATGGGAAGCCCTCTTTCTCCAATTTTGGCAGAAATTTTCATGATGGAAATGGAAAATCAACTTTTACCTTCCATTTCATCCGTGAAGATTTGGTTACGTATGGTAGATGACGTGTTTGCAATAATTCGTAAACGCAAATCTAAAGAAATTCTGGACATTATAAACAACTTTGACAAGGATCTATGCTTTACTTTTGAAAGAGAATCTAATGATACTTTAAATTTTTTGGATGTTTCTTTAACTAGGAACAAGGATGGGTCAATTTCTCGAAAAGTATATCGCAAACCTACACACAGCAATAGATATTTGGACTGGACCTCCTTCCATCATAGAAGCCAAAAAATAGCAGTCATAGATTCTTTAACAATACGAGCTTTCAGAATTTGTGACGATAACTCTCTTCAAGGAGAATTAGATTATGTACAATCAAAGTTAATCGATAATGGTTATCCCAAACAGATTCTGGAAAACAGAATAGAATATCTGAAGAATAGA
>JAAXOA010004474.1:0-10257 GCA_036561885.1 Salina celebensis
GCTTTCAACAGTTTGTACGTTTTTTGTGTACCAACTTTTTACAATGGTCATAGAAACATATCGGCGAAACATGAAAGGAATTGAAACGATGAAGAAAACGGTGGCATATAATCTAACCAAGACCATTCCCGTGAGGAAAGCAAACGCTTTGAAGAAGGAGCTGAGAGTATTGAAACCGTTCTATTTCAGTTGTGGATGCTTCTACTCACTCGTCAAAGGATCAGAATTGGAATATTTTTTCAATGTATTCCTTCGAACGACTGATGCACTCCTTTTACAAAGTTAATCGTTCGATGCTCGTTTCTATATGACATCCACCGATCACGTCATTTTTCGGTTGATTAGGTTATTAATAATATATAATTGCTTTATTTCGGTAACATGACGACACAATTTATTTCATTGGATCATTATTTCTACAACAACGGTTTGTTGTGTAGCTGCAACTGCTGCTGCTGTAGCAACAAAGACGGTGTGTAGTAAATAAATTTGATCACTGAACAATATATCGGATAGATCACATACGCTCATGCTATGTTTTGCACACAAGGTGGTGTCAGTCTCAGGTCTATAGCTTCAAGGGTTAATTAGTTAATTGCAATTAAAATTAATTGGGCGTTATGTATTCACACGTTAACTGCATTGCTTGCGTTATGCTTTAAAGCGTTAACTGCGTTATGCATTAGCACAAATGCATTGGCCCAAATTAGCACTGCAGGCTCTTTTAGATGTTTGAAATCTTTATGGGATCCATAGAGCGGGAATATTCAATGGGGACATCATTGTCTTTACTTGAAATATGAAATCAACAGATACCCATCCGAGATAGGATACTGACACGGAATATGACAAGAGACCCTTGCATAATTATGGTGAAGGTTTACGTTGCGTATACAGAATAACATTATTTTTCTTTAAATAGACTCGAAAATAGCTGACTCGTGCTGTCCTGATTTAGTGATGGTAAAAGTTACGTAGATAAAAACAAACTCCTAATCTCTGGCCAGTTGTATAAGCAGTTATATAAGTTATATATTCTGATATTCTGCATTAAAAATAGACAGTTGCAGTTAAAAAGACTCTGCAATTGCACAAGAAAAGTTACATAGCACAAGAAACTCCTAAAAACTGGTTGCATAAGTTTATGTAAAGTTATGCATTCAAAGTTTAAAATAGACTGTTGAAGAGTTATAGACGCCGAGTCTGGACTATGCTTCATCTCATTTGTACATTTGAAAATTATCACGGCTAGAACAACACGTCAGTTTATGCAATTAAAACCTCTCAAAACTAATTTAAGTACTAACATGATTGTCCCACCCAACCTGGTCCTGCCGAAGGCATTCCACCTTCATAATCAGTTATACGACTTGCATATGAAATATTCACCGTACCTTGTCGTATGGAACTCAGAATCAGGAAGAGTGGAACTTAACCGAACGTTTGCAGAGCGTAGGGCCTGGCGTCATGTTTGGTACTTTAATACCTTCTGTGTGGCAGGTATCATTGGATTCGGCTCTTGTCTTGGCGTCATCTGTCATTATCCAGAAAAACCCGTTGGCCGGGAGATTGTTGTGCTTTCTGCGATGTTTGGGGCAATGTCAATTCTCTTCTGGGCGTCTGTCTACGTCTTAAGTTGTAATGCAACAGAATTCGTCGAAGGATTTGGACGACTACAAGGCCTATTTCATACATTGCGTAAGGATTGGTATAGTCATGTTATAGAATTAATGAAAATCCTTGAAAATATTTACATAAATATTTTTTAAATACCTTCTTCTTCTCCAATCCAGATTTCAAATCCTGCATCGAAAGCTTTTCTAATAAAACGCTTTTCTAATTTGATTTTTCAGTCACTTTGACGCCGATTCCAGCTGGAGTCGCAAGGAATAAACGGGTTTTCAATTGGGTCCGAATTCTCCAAATCATGCAAGCATTCAACGTACTAACTTGCATCGCACCTTGGATTCTTGGCTCTTTTTTACTTTATCTAAATTTGGATCCGTTTTCCTACACTTTCCCAAAGCTGCTTACTAAAAACAAGGTGTTATCAAATATTGTCCCGTTACAGTTCATTTACGTGGTTGAATATGCAACCAGAGTGCTGTCTACATATATTTGTTTGGTCGAAGGCTGTCGATTTTTTGGTTTATTCTTCACACTTTTTCTCTACGTAAACGAGCTGACTTTGAAACTGTCGACATTACTCAATTCTTTTGTTTTGCGGGCGAGGAATGCTGGCAGCACTGACACCTTTATAAAATGGTACACTTCATACACTCTAGCTGCAAATTGTTTCAGGAAATGTATTAACGACCTAACCTGTATACTGATGGGAACTGGGTTTGTCGTGTTTGTGGTGAGTAATTGGGCAGCTATAAAACTTCGGAATGTATTACCATTTTATGTTTACTGGATTGCGCCCCTGCTTTCAACAGTTTGTACATTTTTTGTGTACCAACTTCTTACAATGGTGCTAGAAACATTTAGACGAAATACGAAGGGAATTGAAACAATGAAAAAAATGGTGGCGTATATTCTAACCAAAACTATTCCCGTGAGGAAAGCAAAGGCTTTGAAGAAAAAGCTAAGAGTATTGAAACCGTTCTATTTCAGTTGCGGATGCTTCTACTCACTCGTCAAAGGATCAGAATTGGAGTATTTCTTGAATGTATTCCTTCGTACCACTGATTTACTTCTTTTACAAATTTAATCGACGAAAGTCTGAAGATCGTTGTCTACATGAGATTCACTGATAACGACATATGTCAACCACGAACCAAGACTTCCCACAATGTCCAGACAAATCTAAGCGTTCAAATGCACCCGTGTCTAGCACGTAAATTCGTCATGTGTCTACTGGCATCATTTATCAGAATGTCACATTATAAATTATAATACTGTTTGACTACATTACCAAGATATTCATACATCATTCAGTATGTGTGTTATTTCCGGCGAAATAGGCCTTAATCCTAACTTTGTACGTTGTGTAATATTATGTAATACTTTATTATTTGTTTGTAGGCGAGCTATGTTACAAATATGGCCAATATACAGATGTGATATTTATACTATAAATTCAAAATTAGCTCAGAACTTCTCAGACGCCTACAGGTCAGTCTTCAACAGCATCCAATGATGAAAACTGTGCAGCACAGTGACTACACAGTTGTTGTTGTGTGACCAATTAAAAAATAAGCTTCTTCAACTAGAATTTATGCCGACTTGAAAATGGAAACTTGAAGAGCGACCACGAAAACTCCACCGCCGTCGTCTATCACACAATGGATATTCGGAAGCTTATGATTGGGATAGAAATGACGAGTGAAAGCAATAATTTTGTGTTTGAACTTGTGCATAATTAATTTCCTTATCTAGTAATGATTGAAGATTGATTTGTACTAATTTTGTGTTGAGGCGAAATCAAGATTCTTAAAAATTTAGCAAAAATGGTTGTGTGATTGGTACTTTGTTATTAGTGCAAACTGATTAATTAATGATTACTATGAACTTCAAATACTTGAAAAACCAGTTTATGAAGTGTCTTGAAAGTTTTACGAGTGTATAGAAAAATATATTAAAAATATAAAATATATATCAGAATATAATAGAAAAATTTATATAAGTGCATTCTTGTTTTAGATTTCGAACAGTTTTTTTACTAATTAAAAGTCAGGTTATTCAATTCCAAACCTTACAAAATAAATTTCAATCAGCCCCCATAGAAAATTTATATAAGTGCATTCTTGTTTTAGATTTCGAACAGTTTTTTTACTAATTAAAAGTCAGGTTATTCAATTCCAAACCTTACAAAATAAATTTCAATTAGCCCCAATTGCTCAAATGCCTATATTACATTACATGTGAACTGAAATTATACACGTTTAATTAAAACAACCGATTATAAAAGTTTTTAGGGGGCGGCAAGACACTCCATGAGCTCCATGGCGACAGCAGCCTTTTCCTCCCTGAAGAACTCACGGTACTCTTCCAACGTCTTTAGTTCCGCACGCTTCCTGTCAAATAACACAAAGAATTTACTTACGCCATGAGACAAAAATATTTTTGAATTGCGTTTGTAAAAAAGCAATTGAAACTTACAGTTTTAACATCTCCACAGCCTTTTGCATTAAATCCGGAAGCTCCATGTCCTTGACCATGAGATAAAGACGAAGTGCAATCCCAGCAGAGTACCAGGCCCCGTCCATTTTTAGCAAAATCTTGGAAGTGGCACCCTCCAACGTGGAAATCCCATACTTGTGACCTGCCTCGAACAATTCGAAGCAAACCAGAGAGTTCTCCTGTGGTGCCTTCAACTCCCAGACGTACAGATATTCCTTCAGGGCCCTCACGCTTTCTTCCGTCATGTTCGGCAACTCCATAACTCCAGAGGCTGCCTCTTGCATTTTTGTTAGGAACATCCGTTCGAAGACGGGGCTCTGGGCGGCAAGGATACTTCGATGAAACTTGATTTCAGCGCCATTTTTAGCAATGACCATCGTGTCTGCGAGATTGTCATCAGTGAGCATTTTCCGAGTGGCACCGAGAAGATCCGTAACGTCAGGGTCAGCTCCGATAAACCGAGGCAGGATTAACTTGACAGCACCGAGAATTTTCCATGCTGAGAAGGGGTGCCACCAGCGATTGATCCAATAATCACTCGTGCTCGTAGTTACTTCAAATCGCTTTGCTTCGAGTTGACCAGAATAGAACAATGCTGAAGAAAAGGAAGAACGGAAACAGTTAAACCCTGCACCATTGGATTATCAAAGGGTTTAGATTTATTGTGGAAGGAATTCACTTACGACACTGACTAGTTGGGGTTATTACCAAATTTAGGTCCGCGCGATTATAGCGGCCTCGATAAGCATTCATGCCAATAGGACGTGGACGCTCCAGACCTCGACAAACAATTTCGGTAACTTCAAATTGTACTTTGGCTTCCTCCAGCCAACGCACTTGCCCTCCAGAGAGACTCGAAAGAAACTGGTCGACACCAAAAAGTTGGATGCTACCTTCGTACGGCCCAAGGTCGACGATTGGGAAGGCCACAGTAGCCTTAAACCCAGCAATTGGCTGGCCAACTTCGATCTTGAGTCCAGCAGAATTGAGTTTATTAAACAACTCCTGTGTTATCTTGAATTCCGGAATGTTGACATCTCGAGCAAGGCCAGCTGAGTTGGTTCCGTCTGGAAATTGGAAACAGTAGTCAGTAGTCTTGAACAGGTCCAAGGGTGAA
This sequence comes from Salina celebensis, assembly GCA_036561885.1. Classification (NCBI taxonomy): domain Eukaryota; kingdom Metazoa; phylum Arthropoda; class Collembola; order Entomobryomorpha; family Paronellidae; genus Salina; species Salina celebensis. The sequence goes on from JAAXOA010004474.1 coordinate 5,243, forward strand.
GCAGTCTTCTTCCAGGATGAGGACCTCCATCACGCTTTTAACTTCCGATTCTTCTCCGATCTTAAATGAAAATTAAACAACTAAACGTACACAGGTTAGACAAACAAAACTCTGTCGTGTCTGGAATCTGGAATGCACGCTTCGTTCGAACGGCTAAACGACCCCAGCGGACAGCCGACAAGACTCCAGAGGACAATAAGAGACAGGACTCCAGCGGACAACGGACAGGACCCCAGCGGACAACCGACAATAGCAAAAATTGTGACCGCAGCGGACAGCCGACAGTGGACAGGACTCCAGCGGACAATGGAGGCAAGTATAAATGTTATTGGAACTAGGCTACATGTTCAGGCTACAAATATGATGATAAAAATCTAAATATTTTTATTTTATTTGTTAATATAATTTTCATAATTTTAATTTTTTAAATCATATTAATAATTGTCGAGTGCAATCATTGCACTCAACTGACTTTGTTTGAGTGCAAATCGCTGCAGCTTCGCATTCAGTTTTTCGCTCAAATTGGGTTTGAACACAAAAATGAACACAAAACGCGAGCGCAATGGACATTCTTATCCCTTGTATTACCAAGATTCTGTACATTGTGGATAAATTTTTTGTTGTTGTCGGTTGTCCGCTGGCGTCACATTTTTTGTTGTTGTGGCGTTTTCCGCTGGAGTCCTGTGTTTTGTCCACTGTCGGCTGTCCGCTGGGGTCACACTTTGAATCCCAGTGTATGTCGGCTGTCCGCTGGAGTCCTGCCGGCTGTCCTCTGGAGTCTTGTCGGCTTTCCGCTGGGGTCGTTTAGCCCGTTCGAACGAAACAAAAACAAAACACAGTCGCAGCCAAAAAATCAAAATTGTGGAACTTTTGCCGCTGTTTCCAGATAAAATTGGGGAAAGCTGCGATCGTCAATATCAGCAAAGGGATGTGCAGTGCAGTCGTACCCTACCTCCTCGACTCTGAATCTACTTTTTGTGGTAGGTTTCCTTCCCTTCTTCTTGTGCTATATTATGCTACTTGAGAAAGTGTAGCCCTTGCTTGATTTTTATCTGGCTTTTAGTTGTGGTCCTCAATCGTCCTTCTAGATTTCGTTGTCTCCGGCTTCACTTCTCACTTCGTGTCTGAAAAGAACTCCGTCTGGCTGCAAGTTACACTTTCATCTTCCAGATTTGTTTTGAGGTTCAGGTGAGGTGTTGGTTGTTTGCTAACTTTTGAAGAAGGTAGTTACTAAAGTGAATTTTATCCAAACAAGGATTAAATTCGGTTCAGGTTTAAAATGGTTGGTTAGCTTTTATTAGAAATCTGTATCAAGTTAGGCTCATAAACATCAACTTGTTTCATCAAAATTTACAAATGATGTAATTTGGCAGTTTTAGATTAAAACAGATGACAGCGTAAAAACAAGTGTTTTTAGAGATAGAAGAGTTTAATTGGGTCAGAGGTGAAATTCGTTTTCATTTGTTGATTTGGAGTTGCAATCATGAGTTTAAAAAGTCATCTGATAAAGACTTCATGAAAGCAGCTGTTGACGTTGACTTTACGTTAGACAATTAGCTTTGGAGTGTTTTCAATGACACAATTGTTTTGTTGATAGCTTGACAGTCATCCGTAGTTTAGCCAAAAACTCTGAAGCAGTTAAATGGTTTTTTAAGTTTTAAGTATTCTAAACCAACGCAACAGAGTAGAGGAATGAATTAAGAGGAAGTTGTGGACAAATTCAAAAGTTAAGTAAACAAATTCTTATTTTTATTACAGACAAAATGCCACGTGACGGCAAGCCGCGTGGTCGTATGTCCGGTTACGCTTTCTTCGTCCAAGCATGCCGTGAGGAGCAGAGGAAGAAGCACCCTGACGAAGGCGTCGTCTTCTCAGAATTCTCCAGGAAATGCGCAGAAAGGTGGAAGGTAAGAAAACAATATTTGAAAACGAAAGGTTGTAAGGTTTTGTGAGGAATTCACAACAAGGATTTACTAATGAACTAAATAATTTAATTTGTAGACCATGACCGAGAAGGATAAGAAGCGTTTCCAAGAGATGTCCGACCTTGACAAGAAACGCTACGAGCTGGAAATGAAAGACTACGTTCCCCCCAAGGGAAGTGGAAAGAAACGCCGTCAAACCAAGGACCCGAACGCTCCCAAAAGGGCGCTCTCCGCTTTCTTCTGGTTCTGCAACGACGAAAGGCCCAAGGCGAAGGGAATGAATCCTGAGTACGGAGTTGGAGAAATTGCCAAGGAACTCGGCAGACGCTGGGCTGTGACTGAGCCGGACACAAAAAGAAAGTACGAATCTATGGCTGAAAGGGATAAGGCTCGCTACGAAAGGGTACGTTATCAAAAACATTTATAATTAAATCCGTCCAGCCATTGTAGGAATTCGAGATTGAATTTAATTACAAATTTTCTATTTTTGTTTATTTTCCCAGGAAATGATCGCATACAAGAAGCCTGGAAAGACAGAAGATCACCCACCAGCACAGGAGGCTGATGAACAAGAAGAGGAGGAGAACGACGAGTAATTAAAGTAAAGAAATTGTGTAAAGCTTTTTACGTACAATTATTCAAAGTATGACAAGCTGTTATATAAACAAATGCTAAACCGAAAACATGCAAAAATATTCAAACAAATTGTACTCTTAGCACAGCAACTGTTTTTTAAAAATAAAACAGAATATCTTCTCATCTAGAGTAGGTGGGCGTAAGGAAAACTAAGAGACTTTACTCCTTTTATTCTACGTCTCCAATGCTTATTATCAGAAGATAAAGAGTTATGTACTGGCTTACGTCAAAAAACTAAACGTTTTAAACTGATTGGGACCAGATTTTTGCACACGAATAGTTGGAATTGCCATGATTAATGATTTTGCCAATTTCTAGAGAATTTTGCTAGGTTAAATGATAGTCNACGAATAGTTGGAATTGCCATGATTAATGATTTTGCCAATTTCTAGAGAATTTTGCTAGGTTAAATGATAGTCCACTGGAAATCAATGTATTAAAATGTCTTTAGTATTAAAATTATTCCGTTTTCGTTTTCGAGCCGACCATTTCAAGACGAAGTAATAAATAAAAAATATTTTGTGATTGTTTTTCTAGTGATGAATTTTGAAGCATTCAAATGCAGTTTTGGATGCAATGAAAAGTGAACAAAACAGAGAATATTTAGACAACTGATTTTTGTATTGCATTTTTATACCATAAACAACTCATTCCTTCTTCTCAAGTAATTAACAATTCACTAATTAAATTTAACATTGGAGAAAAAAACATCATCTGAAAGATCAACAGCTCATTTTGTTGTGCTGATTCAAACTCGGAAATTGCAAGAGAAAACTGGACCAGTTTACAAAGCAGCGGATGGAGCGCGTCCACCACGCATGCCTCCAGCAGCAGCGGCACCTGCGCCTGGACGGAACCGTGTGAGCGCAGCTTCAGCCATGTCAGATCGCTCGTTGGCGTCGTCAAGCTCGGCCTGGGCCTTTGAAAACTTGGCCAAGTTGAGAGCAGCAATCTCTTCCTGTAATTGTATCAAGTTTTATTTTTTTTAAATATAAATTATAAAAGTAGCGAAGGAGTCAATGTTATATTTTTGTATTTTATACGCACAGCCTCCTCGATCTGTCGCTTGTAGGTGCGGATCTTCTGCTGGAGTTTCTCAACAAGGTCCTGCATCTTTTCGTGGTTCTTCCTGTCCTCATCAGCCTGGAACGCCAACTCCTTCACTCGCCTGTCCGCCTTTCGCATGTTCTTCTGGGCGTCAGCGTGTCTGCGCTGTTCCAAATCAAAGCTCTCCCTCAAGTCCCCTGATCCTGTCTTCCAGCTTGGCAATGATCTTCTTGCTTCCCTTAAGAGCGTCACCTTCAGCGATCTCCAGCCGGGTCTGGAGCTCCTTGATCTGGGTATCCATGGCCTTTCGGGCTTTGTCCTGGCTCTGCACAAACTCTTGTTCAACACGGAGTTCATCGGCGAGACGGGCGGCGTCAACCATAGCTTTCTTTGCTTTCTCTTCGGAGGACTTGGCTTCGTTCAGGATTTCCTCCAGGTCAGTCTGCCAAATTAAGGAGGTAAATTAACTTGGTGTTTACACTAAATATTTGATTTGTTTGTGTGATTGGGACTTTTCTTACATGGAGTGTCTCGAGCTCTGACTCAAGTTTCCTCTTGATCCCTGCCAATCCTGAAACTTGTCCGGAAATGTCGTTGTGGTGCTCCCTGGCATTGCCAAGTTCTCCCTCTGCAATCCTCCTGGCACGCTCAGCCTGCTCGCAGAGCGTCCTGGACTCCTCCAGCTCATTGGACAAGGCATGGGCTCTCCTGTCGGCGATTCCGAACTCTTCCCTAGCTTCATCATGGGCTCGGGTCTCCTCCTCAAGGTTCGTCTGGCACTCCTTGATTTGTTGGATGTACCTCTTAATGGCTTTCTGGGCTTCGGCATTGGATTTGTTGGCGTGGTCCAGGGCGATCTCCAGTTCGTTGATATCAGACTCAAGTTTCTTTTTCATCTTGAGCGCTTCCGTCTTGCCGTTCGCCTCAGCCTCCAAACTGGCCTGCATCGAGTCTAACGTTCTCTGGTAATTCTTGCGGGTATTTTCGAACTCCTCCTCCTTCTCTTGGATTCTATAACCACGAAAGATAATTAATTACACATTTAAAACCAGAATGAAACCTAAAAAGGGTCGCCTTTCACCCTGTTCAGACATGTTATGCTGTGTATGTCAGTGGAGGGGATCTTACCTCCTGTCGATCTCCTGCCTCACTTGGCTGAGTTCGAGTTGTACTCTGAGGACCTTGTTCTCCTCCTGCTCGAGAGCAGCTTCCGCCTCCTCCAGGGCCGCCTGAAGCTCATCCTTCTCGATTTGGATGCGGTTCTTGGCTTTCTCCAGCTCGTGGATATTTCTTCCTCCCTCACTAATTTGGTCAAGGAGGTCCTTAATCTCCTCCCCGAGATTTTTGTTCTCTCGGTGGGAGATTTCGACCTGCTCAACGGTCTCTTCGTGGAGGGCCTTGGTACGC
>JAAXOA010004475.1:0-10257 GCA_036561885.1 Salina celebensis
TCTCACAGAGCTATTTTCAACAGGTTACAAAATGATTTCGATTCCAAAATATTTGAACGGTGCGAACAAATATAGAAGAGAAAAATCTCTGATTGATTTTATTGCTCCGGATCTTGCGAAAGAGGGGTTTCGCGAGGATCTTCATAATTTCAGCCGGTTTTGGACAGACGAGATAGAACTAGGGAACATTAGCGTATTTTCTAACGAAGGGCAGGATCTTGCCTCTGATCATATTTTGAAAAGTAAACCAATATTTTTGTTTTCAGTCCAATCGCTTTTGGAATTTAGACATACATACGTGGAACCCACTCTTGTAAACGTCATGAAAACAGACAAGTTTAGCTGCAATATTGTAAATCGCGTTTACGGTAACCAGGCCTCAGTTTTCTTTGTATACTCTAGAAATCGTTGGCTTTTGGCGCAAATTCTCAACCGAGTTTTCTTTGATAGCGGATTGCGAATGTTTTGGCTTCGACTGCGGCAACATTCTTTTAAAAGGTTAGAGAAAGTGACTACGAAAGATGACGTCAAAGAAATTAAACTGTTGGACACAAGAACAGTTGCAATAATTTCAATACTTCTGATTGGACTGTTTATGTCATGCCTTTGTAGCTTATGCGAGCGTAACATTCAAAAGTTACGTAATATTGGGTACTTCTCCTGCTACTCGATATCAGTTGTTGTCGTTTTATGGTACTGGAAATTCCGTTCTCACATTAATTTTCTCACTGGTATAAAGTGTCAAGTCACCCTGCAAAATTTTATCAGGATGTTGAAATATAAAGTAATTTCGTTTTTCCACACGAGCCACCAACTTCTACGCCTAAAATATTTCCTGGTCAGTCTTCATCCCGTGTTTTGGAAGCAATGGGAAAAATCAAAAAGAAGAAAGTGTGTCTGTCTTGATGATATATAAAGTTAACTTCAGAAGTGCACTACATCTTTCGCCGAACCGACACGCAATATTTTATTACTGGATTACTCATTACGCCGATACCTGGTACAAAATAATTATTTAACTTTAACTCCCAATACGTTATACATCCACTTATCGATTCCATTTGCAACATAAAGTTGTGAACAATCAGCAAGTTTAATAATTACTTATGGGGCAGGTTTTCCATGAATATGATTGCTTCTTTGTATTGCTTTCGATATTAAAAAACGCAATAATAGAGCTTCGAGGCAAGCCGTACGTGTTAGTTATAACATTCTGATGACTTGCTAAACGATTGTATCAGATACGAAGTCGATATTTGATTTGGAGCCACAATCCACTCAAATATAATCCATGCATGCAGCTTTCCATGAAAATTTTGGATCAATGGTGCCATACTGGATCAATATTTTCGTATTATGCAGACCAATATTCTATTTTTGTTGCCAGACACACCCGTCGGACTGATACCACCTGATACCCTATGGGCCAGGGCCCCCAGCAGGAAAGGTACCCGCAGGGGCCCCCAAAGCTTTCATTTAGAATATTAGCTGCATGACTTAATTACCCTCTCAAAAAATGTATGGTATAAGCACGAACATTTCGGGATATAACCAAGCTCTCATGATCCAGTTATGCAGTATTTGTATTGTTTCAAAATAATTTTTGGCTCTCAATTTTCAAGTAGCTCTATATGACAGTGTCAACGAGTTCCGTGCCCGACGTCAAGTTTTTCTGCCTGTTTCTGCATTCTGTGATGGTGATTAATGGCAAAGAGTCGGTATAAATTAACTGCCGGTTCCGGTGTCAGTCTATTCGTCCTTGAATTTGGTTTGCTCTAATTTTTTACGGCTTTCAGCTAAAGTTAAAGTGTCCTTTTAAACATGAAGTATGTTTTGGTAAAGTATCGGAAGTTACCTAAGCCACTTTCCTGAATGTTTCAATTGAACTTAATGCTAACATTATGTAAACTTTATGGAAACAGTAACAGCTAATGACACTTATAGATATTTTACCCTTAGAGCATTTCACTTCGCAACTTTGCCGTTAGGTCAATATTAATTTAAATTTAATACGTCGTAAGTTAGTGACAAAAATTATCTCTACAGGGGGCCCAAACCTGTGCCTGTGACCAGGGCCTCGTCAAACAACGAAACGGGCCTGTTGCCAGAGGTAACTTGTGCAACTTGTTATGATGTGCAAGTTATACACGTGCATTTGCTCTATTTATATTGTGTACATTTTTGCTACTTGGAGCTTCGGTTTTTCAACGTGACTGCCACACCCAGATTGGATGGAGACATTTTGAGTCTATAAATTTCATTTGGAGCAAACAGCTTACTTTAAACAAAGCAGCTGCATATTTTGTGAAAGATAGTATTAGTCTTAAGATCTAATTCGAACATCATGGCATTACTAAAGCCAATTCACTGACTTGTTCCGATACCTGTAGATCACGGAAGGAGAATAGTGGCCGTTTTTCGGAGAACAAATTACATGGAGTACCAGATTGAGTATGCTTTGGCACTATATGAAGCTTCGTTTTGGTACTTACCTAAACTTCTGATTAAGTGGGATGACCATGGTGAAATGTTTGTCTCAAAAGGCGCGGCTTCTAGACAATATTGGATAAGTTACTTCACTACATTCCTCATTGCAGGATTACTTGGAATTGGATCCTGTCTAGTTGTCATATTGAACGACAAAGAAACAAGTTTTGTGCATTGTGTTGTTTGTGCGGCACTAGCCGCAGTATCGATTCTTGTTCAATGTGAATTAACCGTCCTTGTTAACTCCATTGATGATCTTCTGGTTGGAATTAATTCCTTGACCAAATTTCGACGACAAAACTTTTGGATTTCAAGCTGGAACTTGGAAAACTTGTCTTTCTGGTATTACGTCTCTTGTGGTTTTGAAATAGCTGTTGTCGTATTGGCAATAACTCCATTTGGTGTAGCTCCGGGATTGTTTTTTTCAGGCCTTGGTCCACTTGAATATGCAACACCAAAATTAGTTTGTTACTTGATTAGTCCAAACATTGCTGAAAGCTTGAGTCCAAAGATTGCTGCATTCACGATTTCTCTAATTTGTGATTTGGAAGCATGTAGATTCTTAGCCTTTCTATTTCCCTTTTTTGCCCTGTGGTTTGAAGTTGATCTGAGTATTCTTGACGTATTTACAAAAAATAAACCCAAAAACTACATTCAAATGAACAGATTTGTCAAACATTTCAATACTTACAGCCTATGCAAGAAGGTCGGCTTGAAGGCGTTAAATTCTATGGTTGCTGTGCTACTGGGTGCAGGATTTATAATATTTGTAATGTGTAATTTTGGGTGTGTTCGGCTTTTGAGTATGTTTCCCTGGTATTTCCGTTGGTTTCTCCCTTTGGTTTCAACCATATGTGCTTTTATGATTTGTTTGTTTCTTCCACTAGCAATTAAAACGGGAGCAGAAACCAAAAATTTACTGGAAGCCAACAGAACTACTCTAAAACAATTGACTCTGTTTGGAAATTCAAATACTACCAAGAAAGAACTAATTTTAGCTCTTAAGAAGCTTAGAGCATTGAATCCTGGATTAGTTAGTTGCGGTTTGTTCTTTAAGTTGGGGAGAGGTTCTGATTTGGAATATTTATACTTAGCTTTTCTTCGTACTGCAGATTGCTTATTGTTGAAAATCTACTAAACGTACATTCTCTCCAGAAATAACACTAATATTGCTGGATTTTGAATTATTCATTAAAAATTCAATTGAATCGGTGGAAGCTTCGTCGAAGAAACCGTCAAAAGTGCTGTTTTATCAACACTGCCATTATTTTGGCGTCAAAAATGGTCGAGTTATTGAGTTAATTCATGTTACAGTTCACAGTTAGCACAAATTTAGTGTGCATAAAATTTTATTTTTCGCTAAAACGTTAGAAAGCTATCAGTACCTATATTTTTAAACACATTACATTACAGATTGATTAAATAAAAATTGCTATTTCAAGCTGGCATATGCGCATTTTACCTTTATGAAGAATTCATTTCATTTTCATGGCTTGACTGCAGACGACTTCCACGCAGTTCTCCTCGCAACAAAGGATAAACTAAGTTTTTCCAGTGAAGAGAAAAGGCTGCCAAGTCAACTCGTGTGTGTGTAAACCATACAAATGGAGCTGGAAAAATTTGAGGGTCTATTCATCAACTATTTTGGTTTTGTGTAATTCCACCGTTTTGATGTTGTATTAAAATCCTCTTTATATAGTGATGCAAAGACGTTGACGAAAACACAATGGATTGGGGCATCTCCCCAAACATGCCTAACGTAAGAAATGAACGACCCTTTTTCAAAGGCCGCATGGGACAGGTAGACAGTAGAAGTGGAGAAAAGATTACTTTCAGTGTGCATTTTAGCAGGAAAAAAAGAGGCGAGAAATCCAGAAAAACAGTTTATCCTTGCAATGCTGGACGAAAACGAGAGTGTGCTTTTCGTTCAGTTGTTGTGAGAACATCCACGCACAACCAAGGAAAAATCTGATTTCGTGGATCTACAAACTTTGGGTTTAATTTTTTTGGTAGTGGGTGGATAATGAAACTAATCAATTTAAAATTACGGAGTATTCTACTGTTGCGACTACAATAACAAGAGAATTAACCTGCTTTCCTCTAGGGATGTTTCAAAAGGTGAGTGATTTGCTGAAAATGTTCACAGTTCACGTCGCTTAAAAATTACACTAAATATATAATTTATTTTTTCAGGGCCAACTGTTTTTCCCGTTGGCATCGGTGTTCAGATCTGACGTTTAGCTGTGTGGGTAACTACTCATTCATAATTAATTAGTAATTTGTACAAGCACGAGAAGCTTCTCAGGAATAAAAAAAATAAATGGTTGTTTAAAAAAATTTCAGTGTTATTTTCTTTTAGTTGGAGACTGTTTAGTCTGGAGCTATGGAAGCTGTTGTACATCATTGGAATGGAAGTCTGCCGACCAACGTCAACTGCAACTTGTGTGATTTTTGTTTGTAGTCTAAACATAATTAGAAAATTTTGTTATCAGTTGAAATGGGCGGAAAATTGTATAACCTTAAGTATAAGTTTAGATTAGCGGAGAAACTTAGTTATTCAAAGTTGATTAGAGTTGAAGTAACCGTGTTAGCAAAGTAATTGACTCAGACTCAACAATGTAGCTGAGCGATTTTTAAACTTTAAATTTACCAGGCTTTTGAGCCAGCTTGATTTATCACTGATTCTGGGTTGTTTGTTACTGACCGAGGGTCAAATAACTAAAAAGAGCACAGTTTATTGACCCACAGGCTGAAAAATATGTGGAGAGATTCACGGAAAAGTTAGCGGTGTAGTTAATTAGCCCAAACCAGTTTATAGACAAATATCGTAAAAATTAGTTGACATTGGAAGGAACTTCTTTAGAAGATTTGTTATGCCAAACAGATGCAAGGGGAGTAGAGGTTCTAGAAATAGCTGGTGATAGTTAAAAACATTATTTATTGTACGAAATTTACCAGTTAGGATTTTTTTGTAAATGTTCCCGTAATTAGTTAGTCCTGCCAGAAACCGAATGAACACACAGTTTGTTATAAACCCAGGGGATGTAGTCTTAAATGTAACTAGATGCAAGTCAATTTAGACTGCTGAACTGAAACAGACTTTATAGTTTAGTTACCGATCTTGAGATTTGTGTGACGAAAAATGTAAAATGTAAACAATTTTCTATCGATGAAGCGCTTCAATCTACACAGTAGTAACATTCTAATGAGATTTTAAAAGAATCGGAACCCCGTGAAAATGTTGCTTCAATTATGTACTTGAGCAACTATTGATTTACGTTAATATGGTGAAAATGGTTGTTAGGTTTCGTGTGACTTTCAAATAACCAGAAAGAGCACAGTTTTATGAAAGACCCATGGAGTGAGTTAACTGTTATGAGTACTTCCAGTTCAACGCTTTAATAATGTAACTGAGCGAATAGTCCAATTTTAATTGAACTAGTTCAAATTGTAGATCTATAGAATATAATAGAAAGTTTTCGTGTGACTTTCAAATAACTAGAAAGAGCACAGTTTATTAAAAACCCACGGGTTGACTAAAATAATTATAAAATCTAATTTTATTGCTACAGTAATGTAATTGACCAATATGTAAACAGTTACTATTTAACTAGCAGTTTCCATGTGAGTTTTAAAGATTAAGTTGATTAAAATTTTTGGTTTAATTGTGTATAATTAAGTCGTGTTGTTTCAATAATGTAATTGACAACGATATGTACAACAATCAATTGTTTTTAGTGTGAATTTTCCTGGTTTGTTTGTGTTTCGAAGAAACTCAGAATAACTTATAACACACAGTATTTTTACTCACAGGGCGAGTAGTCTTCTGGGAATGTTTAAATGTAAAAACATTCACCAGTTTTGAAGTATTTTGTAAAAAAAATGCATTTTGATGAAGTAGACGAGAGATCGAGAGAAGTTGTAAATCGATATATTATTTGGTTTGAATTTTGCGGGGCAGTCATTTGAGGAACCTCAAAATAACTTAACAAAACACAGTATTTTAACTCACGGGGTGAGTATCTTTCGGGAAATGTTTTAAATGTAAAAACTTTCACCTGTTTTGAGATTTTGAACTATAACTTTGTCGTGTAATAATTAATGGACGGTGGAAATTATTAACAGAATAAACGGCGTACAGAGTAATGTTGAACGCAAAGTAACTCTTGATGATTATTTTTTTATTCCATGATTCTTTAATAAGTTAACAGCATATGGACCCATTTATCATTAATAATTATGCTTTATAAATTCCTTAGGTACTCATGCCTACTAACCAGCGCATATTTGTGAATCAGAATTATAAATTTTATCTGGTTACTTGCAATGGAAGCAAATCTCAAATCTTTCATGTTAATATAGCAGTCCATAAACTAGTTATGGTATATGTGTCACTCGTTAAGAAAATGTGCTGCAAGCGTTCGAAACTGTAGCTAGATTAACTAATGACTCCTTGAGATCAGATCTGATCTGATTCAAAAATTGGCACCAAAATCCATATTTTCAAAAAACTAAAAAAGGCGCATCCTAGAGGCTCCTTTCGTACACCTTCATGCAAAATTTCACGTTTCTAGCTTCAAAACTGTGACCTGTGGTGAGGACACAAGGTTACATTCAGGGCATTCTTATTTAGCCCCTACAGCGTTACCGATTTCGAATTTTCTGGCTGAAACATTTAAGAGACCATTGTCAAGGATGACAAAAAACACAGAAAAAAGATTAGTAGATTTGGAGCACGACCTTTGCACCTTGCGATCAATAGAAGTACTTTAACTCAGATGAGATTCCTTTATTTCAAGTTATTTCACTATTAAAAAAGGAACGTATATTTTACTTTTACACTTGCGTTTAAGCTCTGTCTAATAACTTCCTATAGCATATTCTCAAATTTCGTTGGTTCGTTGGAATTTTGCCACGCTCTTTCCATTAACACACCTTAAAATTGAAGTTCATTTTTATTTGAGTTTTAGTTTAATTGGTACATGAAGCATGACAAAAAGCACACGAGGAAAATAGTTCGCGTTTATTAAAGTCAAAGCACCAGGATGAGTTTTGTAGCTTCTGTCACCTGCACAAAACTGTCTTAACAAAAGCACCTGCTGCTATTCTTTGTGAATATTTGCTTTATCCAATACAATCTTATTTCACTTGAAGTTCTTAAGCCGGCTTACGGTGTCCACAGTTAAGGCTTACAGGTATGAAGATGAATGGAAATAAAAACCCTTCAGAGCGGATACGCATACCTTACTTGATCTTCCCTTTAAAACTTTTAGCAGGGTAACAAACCCCTGTTTCAAAAATGTATCTCATGCATTAAGAATGATGAACCTAGTAAGGTGTGTAAAGAGTAAAGATACATTATTCCCAATGGTTACTCAAGTTCAAACTCCATTATTTGCGCCATTCACCATTTCAGTTGCAAGGGTCGCAGGATCATTTAGTTCCTTCTGCTTGAATTCGTTGTGATTTGTGTCCCAGACTGATCAGACAGTGTCGAAGAGCTGCAGTGATATTTCACAGATTTTCATAATGGTCAGAATAAAAATTATTATGTGGAGTTTACTTTCTGTTTGTGGTCAACTATCCTGGGCAGGCACGTCACCGCTTGTTAAAGCTCCTATCATCAATCACGGACTAGGTTTTGGAAGCTCCAATGAAGGCATTTCTAGTAGAACAGATCATGCCCCAACGAGGGACCCTTCCTTCTCGCGAGAACTTGTAAGTTGCCTTTATTATGTTTCTTTGAAGCCTTATTAGAGCTTTAAATATTTTTTTTCTCATCTTGTAGTCCCAAGTTACGGAATCTCGACAGTATTTTGATGGGCTCACAAACGCCACGCAGAACTCTAGCTCGGGCTTCATTGAAATCCTCAGCATCCTGTTTTCTGGTGTGGGGACATGGGCAATGCAGAACATGTCCACACCAGAATCCATGAGCGCACTTATTCCAGCAGCCAGAAACTACTTAAGGAGTTGGTGGAACTGGGGAATGGGTAGAGAGGAAGCAGCAGTTATACCAATTGAGGAAGTCACAGAAGATGAGAAAGAAGGTGAACTTAGCGAGAGTGAAAGCAGGAGAAAGAAGCGAGATTATTCGCCAGTGGTAAGCATTTCAAAATTTTTACGAAATTTATTATGCATGAAGTGAGATTTTGATGTCTAATGATAAAATCTCCTTTTATTGCAGAAATCTGAATCTGATCTTGCCAATTTAACGAAAGTTGTTGTTGCGGCCATTCGAAGTGGTGAGTGTATGCAGAGAAGTGTTTGCATCCTTGGGAGCCAAATTGGACAGTCGTACAAGGGCAAAATTGCATTTATCTTGATGGACAAGTTAGCCCCTGAATCCGTTCGAGGTCATGAATATTTTAAAACTTTGAGGAAATCCTTAAGCGGGGGTTTGAGTTATTGCGACAGATTTGAATGCAATAGTCTACATTAGTAAAGTATCAAACTTTCAGAGTTGGAACATGGTGCTATCAAGTTCTTAAAGGATTTCAGCTGAAATATGAGGAGTTATTGTATTGTCTTAAAATTAACTAATAAATTCATGTAATAAAACCATTGAAAGGCCTACGACATTCTTCATTAAAAGTCTTTCACATCATCATAACATGGCGACAATTCTTAAAATGTCTTCAAGTTGCATTAATTTCCTGGACTTTTGTCACAAGTTCAGCAGCCCCACTTTCATTTTCTGTGACGTTTTATAATGCCATATTTTATGCGAACAGAAAACTTCTGTGTAAAAGAGTGTATATCTGTACCTGATGAGAATGATTTCTGAGATGGTGGTGTGAGGATGCTCACAAAGAAAAGGATCAAAAGATCCGGGGATACATGACGCTGTTATCAAAAAAGGCTTATGAAATCGCGGCTGAGGCTGATGGACAAAATTAATAGAGACTTAAATTTCACGGAAAAATTGGGTAGCAAGTTGAGCAGCACAAGAACCAAGACTATCTTCTCTTGTCTTAAAAAGCGTTCTGATTTTTATTCAAGTTCTTTTAACACTTCAGCTACTAAAAAAAGTACATGGTCCATCATGACATGATAAGTTGATACACACTTTTATGAACCCGGCGCGTGTTGGGCTCCTGGGTAAATTGCATTGTGCAAACAGGTTGGTGCGATGAACAAAGTATTTTTTTATCCATCCAAAAGCATCAATTTTTCTCCATTCCACACCTGCTTAGCTTGCTCTGGAGAGCGGATGAGATGCGAGTGTTTTGTTTTTCCCTATCCTTGTCATGTATCAATTGTCAAAAGTCAAAACTCGAGCGGCTGAAGAAACGCACTTCCTTCTTGGGCATGTAAACATTTCTAAGATGATATTTTTTGCTCCGGTTCTTATAGGATTTTCTAAAAATAAAAATTCCCAAGTTGTTTCATTAAACACTACAATTTGATTTACCAGATTTTTCTACAAAGTTTTGACCTCCTGAAACAAGTGGAGAACAACTTAATTGTTGCGTTGTGTGTGTGTGCAAACTTGCCTCTGTAGCAGACGACTGTCCTGTATAAAACAAACAAAACAACCCGAGTCCTGGAAGTAAATTATGGAAGATCCTGTGGAAAAGGCACTATCAATTGATGAGGTAAAAGTATTGTCTTTTTCCTAAATCCAACTCATGATTACAACGAAAAAAAGATGGTTAATAGAACGATTTAATTTTTATCTTCAGGTGCTTGAGCTGATTCTAGAATATGCTGCGTCAATGGAGAAATGGAAATGGTCCTCCAATCTTAGAAGAGTTTCCAAGCGCTGGC
>JAAXOA010004476.1:0-10256 GCA_036561885.1 Salina celebensis
GTTTTGTTATAGTAAATCTTTGCTCTGATATTTTATAAAAATTAAAGTATAGGTAGAAATTAATCTTAACTTAACTAGAAAAACAATTGGCTTATTCCATGAACACGATTAGACGATTATGTATAGATGAACATTGCTTATTTAAAATATAATGAAACTCCTTATTTAAATACAGCTAAAAAAAATCATTGATGGTGGTGAAAATTACAAATCATTAATATCATGCGCAAAATACTGAGAGCTGGAACGGGACTTTGAAATGATCAGCACTTCCTCTGTTCCAGACAGTTGAATGTACCCATACAGCATCAATATAATTAGGTAACTGCAATAGCAACTTAATATCACTTGCGCTGAAATATCTCCTTATGGCGAACCAACAAAACTGTCACAAGACTCGACCTCGCTTTGACTTGACGTTTCATCCAATCCGTCCGAATCTGGTTCGCCTCCAGCTGCAACAGCCTCACCTTCTCCGTCACTGCTACATACAGATCTGCTGTTAATTTAAAACAATTCAAATAAGATTATTAAATATTTCCAGGTGCTGTTAGTATTTAGAATGTCAAATGACTCAAACGAGTTTATACCTGTCTGACGTGCTCTCTGTAGAGCTGCATGAAATTGAACGACTGAACTTGGGTCGCTTCTTGACCTGGTTGAGCTGTGAAAGTGGAATACTTCTTACTGGAATCTCCGCAGCCAGCTTTTGTTCAATTTCCTTCACAGTCAAGTTTGTTTGGAGAAAGTAATGCAAAGCAGAATCGGACAGGAAAACCGAAGACCTCATGACTCTATTATATAAAATAGCAATTAATTAGAATTTGATACTTCCACAGGCTTATATTAAACATATTTAATATTTCCCATTATCTTACCTCTGCAAAAACTTTCCAAGGCCTTGGCACCTCTCCTCGATGACATTTCCGTTGTATTTGTGTGCATAAATGAAAGTTTTTGGTGGAAGTGGAGGAACGATCCTGGAAACAAGTTAATAATAGATTAATACATGACATCTCATAAACCAACTTCAAGACAAATTCTCATGTATTGTATAAGTGCTTACTTGTTTGGATGATGATAAGCCAATTTATCATGAAGCCAGCAGAATTCAGAAAATCTTCTGCGAACCTCCGAGTAAGGCAGCGAGAATGCATAGTGATTAGTCTAGACAAACAACACCAATTTCCAAAATTAGCACAGTCAACAATGATTCTAGTGGAGAAAGGAAATATTAAAGATATTAATTTAGTGACTTACATCGAGACGGATTAGATATGACGTGTATGTGGTGGTCCAACCAAGGGTTTCCTTAGTGGTGACAGTTACTGGCTCGCACACTTCCAGCTTAATTCGTCTCTGCAAAGAAAGTTAAAATGATAATGTTAAATGTTATGCGTGGAAGGCAAACCATTACAGTCGTAAATAGCTAATCTTCATGTAAACAAAGACGACCTTGCCACTAAATGCAACTTTACACTTTTGAATATTAAAAGGTAATTGAACTTAACTGCAGCACGAAATCTTGCAACCTCTGCATTTTCATTCATTTTTGTGTATGCATGGTCATGTCAAATGGTTAACTGCACATGGTTCATATGAAATTCGGTAAAGTGCCATGTTATAGAAAAAAAATGCATCTTAAGACTTAAGTTTTTTTCACTTTTTAAACTGTGTAATGGGCACAGATCAATAGGGTCATTCCGAGCAATATGTCATGAAATTGCGACATCGCTTATTGAATGCGTCGGTTTATGAGTCTATCATTCATGGTTAATCGTATTCGGCAAACAGGCCATATGGCCAGACTACTAAAACTCTTCATTCTCCAGGCTAAATATTTCAACCCAATGAGATATTCACAAGAAAACATCTTGTACCAAACGAGACCTTGAAACTAAACATTTAATGAAATATCATATCGCACCCAATACTACCAGGTGGTACGAATGTAAACGTTAACCAGATTTGCACGCGTCTAGCCATAGCCTGAACAGTTGAAATATGAGTAAACATCAAAAACATTTTTTCCGTTTGCAGATTTTTGCATAGCTTCGTATCATTTTGCCTAGAACGTGAATACGGTTTTATGTTAATCCATTTACTGGAAATCACACGCCTGTTTACTAATCATGAAAATGTATCACATGATGTGCAGAATTTTCAGTTTACCACGAAAACCTCATAAAAATTAAACACTTTATCATCTTCAATTCGTATTTTATTGCCAAGTCGAGATGTAGTAAGATGATACATAGGTACAAAAACATTTTTTCCGTTTGCAGATTTTTGCAAAGCTTCGTATCATTTTGCCTAGAACGTGAATACGGTTTTATGTCAATCCATTTACTGGAAATCACACGCCTGTTTACTAATCATGAATATGTATCACATGATATGCAGAATTTTCAGTTTACCACGAAAGCCTCATAAAAATTAAACACTTTATCATCTTCAATTCGTATTTTATTGCCAAGTCGAGATGTAGTAAGATGATACATAGGTACGTAAAATAAATACAGCTTTAAAGTTGGAAAGGAACAACTGCTGACATTTTGGAGAGGTGAAGACAGAGGGTTATCATCGCCTATAAACTAAACTCATGTGTAAATGCGCATAATGATGTTGATGTACCTACATCGATGAGACAAGTTCATTCATACCAAGAACACATGAAAAATTACATAAGACAAAATCTTGTTCATGTAACTATAAACATTTGCTTGCACTTGAGATATATATTTGTATATACATCCATAGCCTGTTCTACGTCTGCTCGCAAAAAGTAATCAGACCTTGCACATAAAAGGCAAACGCTATATGCAATGCAATCTTATGCTCTGTTGTGCTGATGCAATTGTAAAGGTTATTTCATGATATTTTTTTTGTCTGATCAGAATTGCAAGCAAAACTTGTCTGCCTCAAGGATATCGATACAGAGCAAGCAGACAGGCAATAATCTATTGTCTACGGTTCATACCAACACTAACTTAACCCTTTCTGGCTCACTTAACTATGAAGACTCTAAAACTGCGTTGTTGTTCCATGCGCACGCTGCGTGGTCTACTACGCAGTATTTACAACAATATGCCTACTCTGTATTCATAAGGGGTGGTTTTATTCTTTGTTTTACTTACATGAGAGCCTCTCTCCCGGACAAGGAACACAGTTCCATTGGAAGATGAAGTGATGCCACTTGATGACGCTTCGGAGTCAATGGACGCGTAAGATGCAATTTCTACGTTGGCAGGCATCTTGATTTCTTAACTTTTCTTCAGTACGACGATTTAAAATAATGAATGAAAGCACAATTGGCAAAAACTAGAACTATAGACTAGTTTTAAGTACACAGGTAAAAGTCAATTTAATAAAATTCTGCTGCAGGTTCAAGTAGATTGTTTATTTTGCCTACTAAACCCTTAATGCAGCAGACTCCCTAAAAACGAAGAAGACGCAGAACGTTGTTTAGAACTGTTGGAACGTCCACTTCCGCACTTAACGAGTTTCAAAACACAAACACTTTTTCTATTCCAATTCAATTTCACAGAGTCACACAAATGCGAAAAATTTTCTCCTTTGTAGTAACCACTTTTTGTACTGGAATTAGTACTGGATTCTTGATTACTGTGATTGGTATTGGAGTCCCAACCTAAACTCATACCAGCAAGCCTTAACGGCACCAGTAACGTCAAATTAAGGGTTATATAGTGGTAATTAGGACCAAGTACTTCTCAGCAACTCCTGCTTCCACAACAATAGGCATTAGAAAATTTGCTTTGATTCTAAGGTCAAAACTCATGTAAACTGAATGAGCTTTAGTCAAGTTGTTTGTATACTGCTTTTTGCGTAATACAGTTTTTGCGGAAATTGCAAAGTAAATGAATTAAAAAATTGCTTCTTCTAAATGGAAGAATGTGTCAATATGGAAAGAAAAAAATCCTTGACTTGAATATTGGCTATGAAGAGCTATGCGTACAGAGTGTGTTAATACGACGAGTTCTTTCCAACGAATGAACCAAGAGCTGATGAAGCTGGCCTATTTATCCGCATCTGCATATCGCTTGAGTTCATGAAAATGTTTGTGTGCATCTATCTGGTATGAGACCGGCTAACTTATGACGGAGTAACTAATGTTTATGAGATTGAGTTGAAAGTTGAAGCTACTTGGGTATCTTGTCAAGAAGTGTCTCATAATTTCTCTTGGTTTTTCTCTACGCATATTTTTGTTTTTGTGTACCTTTTTATTATGTAAAAATGANTATGTAAAAATGAAAATCTTTAGGATAGCAAAACATGTTTGTTGTTTAGTCCGTACAGTTATTCAGCTGTCCAAAGTTTCGTTTTCCGTAACAAAAAAACAACGTGGAAAATCTTGTGAAGGTATGCATCGCAAATACAAACACAGGAAAGTGACACGGACCACGGAGGTGTTAGATAATACAATACAAAAGTTTTGTTTGGCCTGTCAAGAAAGTTTCAATCGATGCTAAGGGAAATTTCACTTTTAAGCTATGGGTGATACAATAAAATGTTATGTAATATTACTTTCCTCCAGAACATGAAAACAAATATTTCGAAAGATCAAACATTAAAAGAAAAAGTGGAGGAGAAATTAGCGCGAGATAGTAAACACTGGATATGATGTTAGTTATGCTAATAATAATTGTTTTAAATTTTCTTTTATGCGATACATGTTAAACTTTCTCCTGTGTATTTACTTTGCATTTTCATACATTTTCCTAGAACTTTTGTTAATCACAAATCACAACAATCGCTATTTTATGCGCTTTCCGAGAACTATGCCAAAAACTTTGTTAATCACAGGAAGAGCATGACAAACATTCGGATTTGGTGCCAGATTGGACGGCCATGTTTACTACATCTTTAAATCTACCATTAACTTTACTTATCATTTCATATTTCACATGAAAAACATGTGACGATTCAATGCAAAAAAGATGGCGGAGGATTACGCATACCTAAATTTTATTTTCTGACTCCAACCAGTTATTGGTGGTTTTCATTAAAGTACATAAATTATTTAATTCATCAATCAGTGCAGATGACTGAAGAAATCTCTGGATCCCTGGGTATTTATGTATATCTAAAAACTAACCTCTTCTTAGCTGTACTGTATTCTGCTATGCTGTACGGTACAAGTACGAAACATTATAAATGACAATCGATATGAATGGACATTCATTATCGAAAGATTTGGAACACTATTGAACACAAAATATGGGAAAAGATTCTCTAAATCATACGACATATCCACAAGGTTGATGCACTATTCTTAGCAGAACGACTTTTAAGCTGAAGGTTGCTTCTTAAGTCTTTAAAAGTTATTAACTTAAGTCTTCTAGATATTCTGGTAATAATTTATGTAACACATTAATAAACTATTTTTTGGCATGTGCCAAAGTACACCGTAGCTTTAGTATGAAGCATGACCGTGTAGGATACACAGGCTTTGCTACAAACGGAAATAAACCGATGACGCTCAAAGACAAATGGCAAATTTCTTTCAAAACAGCTAAACCATTTATTATATTTAATCGGATCACCTTTATGATTTAGATGCATAACAGCGAATGACGCTTGGCGTATTTGTCTGAAGTTGAAGCGTTTATGGCTAAAGAGCACTTTTGTAATACCCACTGCATAATTTAAGGGTTAAGAAAAAACAATATTTATGGGTTTCATAGCTTGCGACATAATTATTTTTCGACTTTTGATTAAATTCAGCTACAAAGGTTGAGTATGATCCCACCGGCTCTGCTACGTTTTGCATGGGAACTAGGAGAGGGTCACTGCGATTGTAAACTCCTGTGAAAGATAAATTTTTGGTGGTATGATGACATGATGACACAGTAAATTAGCAAATAAAAGAGGAAAACAAGTAGTAAATGAATAAAAAAACAAATAAGTTTCATACGACGTAATCCCGTAATAGCATTACGTAATCATGTGCCGATCAAAACTGTCGACAGCTTCAATGGAAAAACATCGTCATCAAGGCATGTGCAGTTTAAGGACAAATGATTCCAATAAATTGCTACTTCCGTCATAACCTATAGCATCACTGTTAGACAACTGTGCATACAAAGTTGACTTTTTACATCTTCCAGGAAAGTTGGTTGGTTTTTTGAAAATACAAATAGCAAGCGTGTCCTGCGCTTAAAATGTGGGCCTTTGTTCGCCATTTGGATATGGATCATTATTGCAAATGCGTGGATTAATCTGTTCATGAATCCTACGAGCTGTGACTGTGTCCCATTTTTTCGTTGATTACTGATTTGGAGTGGACTATTGTCTACATTAAACGTTAAATTTCGGCCGGATCCTCACGTGAAGATAAGATTCCAGCGTATTTTGCCGATTTGGTTTCATGTGATTTAAAAAAAACCCGACCAATTAGTGTACAACCTGTTAATTTATTAATTTATTATTGAGTAAACTGTTGATACGGCATGAGATCTAAATTGTTTCATTTTTTTTATCTCTGGATTGACCTGTTCTCATGAGAAGAAACTGCGCAGTAAAGTGAACTCATAGTTCATCTCGACAAACTTTTAATCAGTACAAGACACACGGCGACACGAGCGTCCGAGTAGGAAAATGGAAATGCGTAAACTGCTGTAATATGATGTATCAGTTTTTTATCTCCAGATCCAAATTTTATGCATCTTCACAGCCTTGCAAAACTTGGCGGTGACTATTGAGTATTTGGCTCATTCATTCAATACTGTGCATTTGCCATACACACGCATTATATACAAAGAACATTCAAACATTTGGCAAATCACAGACTGCCAGCTAAAGTCCACCGCGTATTTGGAGATAGTAAATGATATATTGATATACATACATATTTGCTATGATTTATCAAGTTGTCCTTTTAATGCCATCATTAGATCAATCACAAGAATCAAATCTCCGTTCTATGAAACAAAATCATGATTTGCTGCTAAAGAAGGTTTTACAACTTTTAGATGCATACCAAAGTTAAAACTTTCCTAGCTTTGACCCTCTAATCAGGGCAACCTGAAACTATGATTAATTTAATGACATTTGCTTTCAAAATTCGATAAAGTATACAATTTGTCACAATTTAAGATTAGCAACGACCCTAGTAGTGATTTATTGAAGCAGTTTTGATTTTGAGTAATTGGTAGGAAATAAATTAAATCACTGTAGATCGGCTAGCTCATCGAAACACATGACAAATGGGTGGAAAACATCCAAAACAAGTTATGAGTTCCTTATCTAACACTTCGCTGGACAAGAGAAAGCAATTTGCACTGTTGTCCCTCTAGACCCTGATTCTAACATCATTATTATAGTTCATGCTCATGACTTTACGTATAAAAATGTTCACACTTTGTATTCACACCTTGAAGCAATAAATTCTAGCGAAATTTAATGCGCATAACATTTAGTTAGATATCGTATAACATTAAAATATGTATTGAGTTTGCACGTCCTCTAAATGACGTTAGGAATGTGAATGACTCCATTTTCGTACACATGGATTTTACATTCGTAACGTGTGTATATCCAGGTGGAACTGGTCAATAAGAAGGACAAATTTTCATCCAGATTTAAGTAAACCCAGAAATCTCGACTTGGTCCAGAGTACAGAACACAACACATAGCTTGAGTTCAGTTAAGCCTCTTGTTGTTTGTGAAGGTAAAGAAATCTTAATTATGTAGGCGTTTTTTCAGATATGACTGGAGACATGGGATAACTAAACGCTTAATTAAAAGGCGACACTCTAATCTGTTTTTCACCACGCTTTTGCAAATGTGCAGAATATAAAAGGGACATCAATAATATTCATGTTATTATGCACATTACGGTCATCGTGGGCGGCCCGACGCTGGAAATCACAATTTGAAGTGATACATTCGGTGTGGGTTTTTTCCACTGGAGAGATCGTGGAAAATACAGGATACTCAAGAAGAAGGGCAACACAATACGGAACAACTTGTCCATAACTTGGATGAAAAGGAGGGTTGAAAATGGTTAGAGAAGATAGCGGAAACAATTTCTTCAGTATGAAAAGGATGGATTGGATGAATCTCCATTTAATTATGTAAGACACACCAACTAATTTATGGGATTTTCAATATATTTTTCATCAATACAAAGATTATGAGATCCCTCTCGCACCGGCGTCAAATGCTAAGATAAATCATTTTAAAGTTTTAGAGTATCCAGATTTTGGCAGAAAGTTTGCCTAATACAAGCAATAAAAAGTTAAGATAGCGGAAACAATTTCTTCAGTATGAAAAGGATGGATTGGATGAATCTCCATTTAATTATGTAAGACACACCAACTAATTTATGGGATTTTCAATATTTTTCATCAATACGAAGATTATGAGATCTCTCTCGCACCGGCGTCAAATGCTAAGATAAATCATTTTAAAGTTTTGGAGTATCCAGATTTTAGCAGAAAGTTTAGTCAAGTTGGCCTAATACAAGCAATAAAAAGTTTACGTGGAATATTCCATGTTGATTTCTTGTTCATTCGCACTTTATTCATCACTTTGAGTTTAGTATACGTAGTATTATATCAGATTCCTTAGATTAATATCGATATCCATGTCACAAAGTCACAACAAGACATACCGTAATATTCTCACCAGAATGTTTTGACTAGAACTTATAAACCATGAAGGAAAATGGTCGATTTTATGTATTGGATACGAAAAAAACATCTTCAGTAATATTTTAATTCGTAAAATTTTGCAGTTAGAGCCGGCTGAAGACCTTGTACCATGTCCCGTGTTGAATCAAGTGATGAACTAAACCTCAATTGGAGATCGGATCACAGCGAATCCCAGTCGAAAGTAAATACGATTTAATAACCATTTTTGCATTTGTTTTCCTGTTTTAAAGTCATCAATATTTTGTATTAGTTAGCCTAGTCGGTTGTTGACATTGCAATAAAGGAAGTGTTACAAAGTTGCAAACGTTCATGACATCGTGCGACATTTTGATCTTGTAGGGAGGCAAAAGTCTCACTTGACGTATCTGATTAGGTAAACACAGCCTATGATCCAGGGGCAAAACGATATTAATTTATTGGAGTTTTAACACATAAAATCGGTTTTAACTAGTATTAGGTGAGTATCACAAATCTATTGTAGATACATGATTCAATAGAGACGCTCAAAGACAGTCTTTGTTCCCTTTGTTTGAAGCGGTTGTGCAACTTTTGTGCATTTATGATGGATTTGTGTCACAGGCAAACAAAAACTGAAGATATTCAACTAACTTAAACTTGAACTGCTTGATGATAAGCGGGACATTGCAGATAAACGGAGGCCATTGTAGTTTCTCATCATTTGGAAATGAAAGGCGCAAGGGCACATTAAATCCTCATCGGCACTAACACTTTATTGTGTGTAATCTCAACTTATAGCGAGGATATTCAATCCATGAAAGGGCTAACAACAGAGATGAAATTGCAAACTTATGAGAAAACCCACAACTTATACAATGTAAGTTTTTAACTTTTTATTCACTCCATGAATCACAGTTGTTACTGTCATTCTTAAGAAGCGCATCATGCCTTTAATGTTTACTGCTACGTATGTGCGGGTGACAATGATTAAACTATTAGCATGATGCCGAGGGTGAAACCCGATTAAACTTTAAGGTGAGGTATTTATCCGAAAGTCAAACCCTAGGATCCTATTAATGTTAGTGTCCTGTTTGTACAGCTTCATAATATCTTGCGACCATGTGCGTGCGCTTCCAAATATTATTTGAAAACAAATAAATATCATAAAATCAGTAATATCCAGTTCTTAAACGGTTGCTCTCTTCCAAGTGCGTTATTGAAACTGGAAATAACTTGCCGAGTCAGGGAATTACGAGATAATTGAATACTAACATCATCTGGCTTGAAATAAGTCAAACAAACAGTTTTATAAATAACCATACGGTTACATAATGTTATAAAATTTTATCTCGTGTAAATGTTTCAAGAATGGCGGATGAAATTACGCTATGTTTATGCCTATATGACACTCTCAGTTGCATTGCATAATGTTAAGTGCAAATGCAAGGAAAAGCCAATAACAATACTGTTGACTGTAAGAGCTTGTTAATAAGTCATCAAGGCTCAAACCGCTTCACAATTAATTGACGCGTGAACTTGATATCCTGAGTTAACCTCCGATTCAAAGATCAGGTCATGCTTGTTCAAACGAATCATGCCCAAATTCATGGAGTTTAGAAATAC
>JAAXOA010004477.1:0-10251 GCA_036561885.1 Salina celebensis
CTACTATTACAATTAACTCCCTAATTAACTGCCAAGATACGGTGGAACAATCTGTGCCAATGAATTGAGAACTAGACCGGTCTTCTATTCTCTTGGTACAACACTGACTTGCATTTATTCTGAAACAAGCTTTTATCTTACAATCTTCTTTCTTCACGAGGAATTCGAGCTCAAATCTGGCGGGTAAGCAGCTTGGGGAAGCTCACCCATTACACATTTCAGCCGGAAACATCAGTACTACCAGAGTTTAAGCGATATTTGTTCGTTGTACCAGTTCTGCCTAAACTGTTCGGTGACGTCTGAAGTTTCATCAGGTGAATGATTTTCGGTTGATACAAATAAATTAGATTATAAAACGACTGATCTCAATTTTTTTAAAGTGATTCAAACCTTAATTGATTTCAAAATTTATGTTTGCAGCAACCTCCAATAAAATTGTATTTATCAGTATCTTTTATATACTTACTTATATTTTGAACCCAACTTGCACGTTTTGCTAATTGTGCCTTCGGCGACCTATTCATTCTACGGTTACACCATTGTCCATGTGGAGCTGAGAATAAAGACAATTAATCCTTGGTAGAGCACAAGAAAATAACTCACGAGCTGCTGGTTTCACCCGTATAACCAATCCAGTACGACGATAAACAATTTTTAGTTGTGTGCAAGTATGGAACACTGTTTTCTTTTAAATTTTCTCATCTTAATTCAGCATTCATTTTTACGACGTTTTGATTGTATAAGCTATTTTTAGGATTTCATTGCCTGGTTCCAGAGCGATTTCTTTGTACTTTTTGGGAACACCAGTAAAGAGCTTATAACATCTAAACACATAACGCCATTCACCAACTGACAATATGAGAGTGCGAAGTGACCGACTGATAATAGTTAACAGATAAATTTTGTTTCTCGTTGAAAGAAGAGTGGAGTGTGGGCAATCGACGTTACGCGTTAACGTCCGTGTGTGTTAACACACGCCCACTGGAGTTTCCCGTGTTCAAAGACGTTTCTCAAGTTTACTTCAAAAAAGGCACGGTCAAGATAAAACAAATGTTTTGGTGTTATCGGTCACTTTCGAGAACCAGGTGGTTTGGAATATTTTTCATGCTTCTATAAACATAAGTTACAACATATCCATTTTAAATAGAATCGAGTTAAACGGTATTTGTAGATGATTGTGTAGGCACTTGAACCATAACTTACAACTTAAGCATAAATGATCTTCTCTCTGCATGACATGCACGGAATATTCTCTGACTCATGGACCATGAGTGAGTCATGAGTCATGGTTGATGCATTAAGTAAAATGACCATACATAAAAAAGGTAAATAGGCAGCGAAACCCCAGGTACAAATGTTTTCTTATCGGTGATATGTTGTTGTTTGGTATATGCTCCTCTTATTTAACACATCCTAATGCATGGTCAGACAGCGGGGGTGAATATTTTTTATTGTCTCGACATGCGTCACGTAGTGCATTAAGCATTGCAATCAGGAAAATTGCAAAGCTAAGCTGCGAATCATTTGATTGTTAACTATTTTGTATGTTAGTTACCGGTATGCAGATCGTCACTTATGTATTGGTCAATGTTGGATTTACTGTAATATTCTTTAAGCATGCAATAATAACGTTAAGAAATGAATTAAGATACAACATCAAACTGGTCACAGCCACTACTATGAATTGAAGTATTTAAAGTTTAGGTTTTATTTTAATACCAAACCAAAATCATTTTACCAAGTATATGCAGGTACTCCCTGTCTTCTTTAGGAACTAAAATCTAATTTACTTCAAAATGACCTTATTTAAGGATTGATGCGTTGCATGAGTCATGCCATAAGTTTCGGATATTCGAGGGTATCTTATCTACAGTATGATATACCTGAGCACTCAACACTGATACATTTAACTCATATTCCTTTTTTACATATACGTTCAAAAGGTGACCCGTATAAATAGCCTATTCCCGGAGTTGGATATTATCAAACTGTCAGTTCGCTTCCAGCCTTCTGTATTGAAAGTCCTCTCCATATGAAAATACTTTCTTGCAACTTGAGTTAAATTATTAACCTGTGCAATTTTTGGACAGTTGGTTTGAAGACTGTGATATCTCTTGGATTGAACACGTTTGACACTGCCTATTTCAACATGAACGACGTCATGGATTTTCGCTCACCATGCGAGAAGGTTTTTGCCATGGATGAGGTAAGTTTAAAAACAAGGCACTAAAATTCAACCAGAATCCGTATAACAATGGTATACAAGATATGCTTTGTTCTTGCAGCTCACTGAAATCATTCTAGGATTTCTTCCGACACAGGAAATGGGAACAAGAAAACTTCTCGAGCTTCGGACAGTAAACAAGTGTTGGCGAAAGGCTTTACTTCCTGTTCTAATTGATTACAACTTTTTCTTCGAAATTGACATTAGTTCCGAAAGTGGCTTTCAAGAATACACCAAACGTTTCCCCTCGGACTCCTATTTGCCTATTCACATCAAAATATCCAACGAGTTCTGGAGACATGACCAACTCACGTTTCTCAAAGAATACAACAGGGTTATAACTGGAATTATCTTTGAAAACATGCCAGCTTTCAGTGAGGATCATTCCAGTAGTCTTCATCGTATGACCACATCATATCCTCGTTTAGAAAAACTTGAGGTGTCATCGCCCCCTGGTTCATTGTATCTACCACCAACCGAAGTCTCTGGAAACATAATCAAACGCATTCTCCGAAACACGAAGAATTTGCAGGTTTTTCGCCTTGTTGTTCCACAAGATGATTTTAATGAGATCCTCTCCGTCCATGATGTTCCAGACGGCCTTACATGCGTGGATTTTCGAGGGATTTCTTGGACGGACGAAATTTGTCAAGTTTTCATGGCCGCTGACACATCCAAAATCAAGCTCCTCAGTATCGATGTTGCAGATGAAAATCTGGCAGAGAGGGACAATCCAATTGGAAAATTTACAAACAAAGTTGTAAGCAGCCTAGAAATGTTAAAGATACGTGGGTGGCAAGAAGATTCGATTCCTATTCCAATACCATCTGCCAGCAAACTCCAAAGTCTGGTAGTCAACAATGTTGACTTGCAGATTGAACCAAAAGGCTTATGTCAACTTGAGGCATTAAAAATTGTGGGCCCTTTGGACAATGTTCTTGGCAATCTGGAGGAATTCAACAGAGCGTCACCCAAGTACCCCGAGTTAAAATCACTGGATATCTCCCTTATCGACAACGATGACATTGTATTAATCGATGGGCGGGTTGACAGAGCAATACAAAAGCTGCTAGAAACCGTTCAATTGTGCCCAAATTTGCAGGACTTTGAAACTAATTTTCTTGTGCATGAGATAGCTACGCATTTGTTTCCTGCCGTGTTTCAATATCAACAGAATCTAAAGAGGATGTGTGTTGAATTTATATGGGTCTTCGAGGAGTCTTTTGACTTTGCTTCGGACTTTTCTTATCTTCTTACCGGAATTCCTGTATCGGAGAACCCACTGGATCGTGCTGATTCGAGTAACATGATATGTCCCAGAAATGCGTCCATTTCTAATTTACGATGTAAGAACTCAAGCCAAATAACAAAAAAACAATTACCGTTGAGTAACATTACATTTATAACCGTTTCAAACGATGCGATTTTTAGGTCTCGAGTATTTGAAGTTTGTGAATACGACTGAAGTGGAGGTTCAAGTCTCTCACCTCGTTTTTGAAGAGCTGTCAATGATTTCCAGTCTTAAATCGGTTAGTTTCATGGGAAATTTCAAGGTAAGCACAATATTGAATTGACTACATAGTGTGATACACCTAATTTTCTATAAGAATCTCGTAACTAGCGGTTTGATTTATTATTTAGATGGACACAGACGTGACAGAAAACTGGCTGAATCAGAGCGCCGTTCGAAGTATTGTTATTGAAGATTATGATAAACACAGCTGCGACGAAAGGACCTGGACCACTGGATTCGATTACGAATAAAATCACTGGAAAACATGGAAAGATATTCTGGATATTTACTTGTTAACTATTTAATGAAAATATTTGTTTAATCATAATACAGAATGGGATTGAAGCTTGTAGATATTTTGTAGAACTGAAAATAATAGAAATAATAAGAAAAATAATGAAGACTTAACGAATAACAATAAGAAATGGGAAAAACAACATCTAAGATTTACCCAAGCAAGCAACAACTGAGATTGAATTTCATTACCCTTTTTCCGATAAAACGAATGTGTTTCCTACACCAGTTTACTCCTTATGTTAATTCATTCATATAAGAGTATGGCATAAGTAATAATACTAACCGAGCCTTCTGTTGTATTTAGAAAGACCATTCAAAAATCAAATGCACAGAGTATAGCAAAGATTTCAAAAAAGCCCTGAGATGGGATTCAGATTTCCCTATATTTCACACATCATGTATCAACAGCTTTGTTGCTATGAGCTACAACAATATTCGACTTTAAATGTGTAGGGGAATCTTTGGATTCTAATGTAATATGTTTTGTTGATAAGTTGCGAAGACAACTTTTCTTAGGGCTGTTTATTAAAGTGCGAACGAGAAAGTCTCAATAGGCATTATATTCCAACAGACTATCATGATAGGTGTCAGTTTAAAATAAAAGGACAAGGATTCAGAAACTATCCATTAAGTTCAAATAACTGCATCCAAAATTTTATGCTTAAGCAAAATTTATTCGCCCACTGGTTGTATTTCTAAAGCGAATTCCCGTTTCTCTGATAAAGTAATGGGTATCCTTATATAGCATTCCAGAGATTTTGACCTGGCACTTTAGAGGTGTGTCGTTCCATGACCAATTTGAAGCTGTTACTATTTACTAAATCGAGTATCTGTGTCGTATACTGCGTTCGTTGTGCCAAATTGTTCCTGTAGCGATGCTGCTTGCAGTTTTTCCTACTTTATTCATCAAGCCATGATGGTCGCTCCGCCGAAGTAATACCGCAGCTTTCCCCGACCAAATGCCATTATTCATACTATGAATCGGTTTGTATTGGTTTAGTTGGAATTGGATTTTAGGCTTACGGGGTTGAAGTTGATAAGATATAGTTCGTTTATCCTCCATAACACAAACAATTCTTGAAACCGTTAACCACTAGGCGAAGAATGCAGGTAAGGCTATGCCTAAACAAATAGCAAAGAGGGCAAGTACAGCCGTATGCATTTGGAGTGTAAGGGGCGAAAAGTCGATAACCCTTGTGGACTCCAGCTCCTTGTTTGTATTAAATACTGTAATCTCCCTTGAATAGTCCATTGTGGCAAAAACTTGCTCTTTCTCCATATCCTCTATCATGTTGAGCCCAGACGCTACCCACAAGCTTGCAATCGGTAGTGCCAGTTTGGCAAAATAGTTTTTACTTAAAATCAACGGTACTGTGTCCCTGAGATCCGAAACAGTTGATGTCGAACTTGCCCAGAACTTCCTGGAGTCTTTGAACATATACCGCTCTAATAAATGAAAATGTCCGTAATCAATGAATGTTACCGGATTATCTAACTTAGGCAGATAAGGTTTGCTTTTGCACTGAACCGGAAAAAGTTTATGACTACGATCAAATTTTACCTCGTAAATGTCACAAAATCCTTGAGTTATGTCATTCATCAATCTTGAATTTTGTTTGAATTGCAGGTAACCACCAGAGGTACCAACTTCGTCATCCCCAGTACACAACGCGAACTCACTTAGGCGTTCGGCCAACTTTGATACGGTACTACCTTCTACTTCGATATCTTGCAGTGTTATGAGTTGGTTGCTGAATTCACAAAGATCCTTTAAACTTGTGGGATACGTCGGTGGCTTAAGCACAGCGAGAGAAGACGCCATTTCACCCCCATACAGAACCGTTAGCGAATAGCATAGGATGCCCCAGAGGAGTAAAATTTGGTTGTGTTTAGACGGACAACAACTCTCCCAATGGTCAGTCAGCGGTCCAAATACAGAGAGTATCACCGACGAATATCTTACCTGGAATGTTACGGTATGCAGTGTATAGCAAATACTCAATAACGAGATTGCCATCATAGACCAAACAGAAGCGCTTAGTGATGACACCAACTCATTAAGGCCGGGAGCTACAAATAGGGACTTTCGTACAACCGTGAACATTCTGTAAACATTTGTTTGTATGAATGTGGACGACATAATTACTGAAGGAATCTTTGGGTCTAACCATTGATGTTTCACAAAAGCAGCAGTAAGATATTTGCCGTGGTCTAGTGTACCAAGAGTATCGTATTTGAAACCGTAGTAAATTGTCATGTTGATCGAGCGAGAGACAACCCAAGGAAATAAATCCCTTCGGTATCTTCGCTTTAGCAGTTGGTAGTGATCAAAATCTACACAACCTTCACAAGCCATTTGTTTCAATCCGAAGTGATTTCGGTGAAGTTGCCTCCATGAATGTTTGATGTTAGTTTCCGTAGCGGGAGTGACAGGGGCAGATATTATTCTATCAGGATAATCCTTATGGCACATCATACAAACTATGCTTATATCAAATATTGACGTTGCGATGTCTCTCCGAATAATCAATCGATAATCCATAAATGTTCGATAAAAGTACTGAAGAGAAAATAGTTTACTGAAGCTGCTTTGACAGTCTACCAGTTCCCATAAAATCACAAAGTTCGGATTTTCCTTCCTTAGGTCAAAGTCAACGAAGCGAAATCGAATTATATTCCTAAGGTGAACCGGACCTCTAACAATGTGTAGGTGACTATAACATGATGTGTGTCTTTTTAACAACCATTCAGGGGACTGGTAGGTATCATAGGAAACGCTGTGACCGAATTGCGAAGAATACACTGTGGTTTCTCTAAATACGTGATATTCGTCTATGATGTATGTTTTGAACCGTTGGCCATTTAGCAATACCAAAATATTTTCCGAGCTCCTACTCCTTGTTCGCATAACCATTCTTATTGTGCAACCTTGAAGAGTGTTTTCTAGAAAACTGTGAAGGTTTTCGGATATTTGTTCAGAAATAGAATTGGTGTCGTCGTGACTTGAGTCGAGCCTTGCATATGCCATTGTTGAAAATCGTAAGAACGACAGTAGTACTGGCATTAAGACAAGCATTTTGTTGACAGATTTAGTTGCTTTACGGTTATCACTTTGAGAATGGGTTACGTCGAACA
The DNA here is from genome assembly GCA_036561885.1 of Salina celebensis. NCBI lineage: Eukaryota > Metazoa > Arthropoda > Collembola > Entomobryomorpha > Paronellidae > Salina > Salina celebensis. Next base: position 7,170 of record JAAXOA010004477.1, read on the forward strand.
AAGTCGAGTAAACTATGTAAGTTCGTGACCTAATGTTACACGCTGGTTTGATTGTTGCTTATCACAATACGGTTGCAATTATGCGGAATGTAAACACGTAACTGTCGGACATAAGACAATGGCTATAACATTGGTTATCTTTATACTGGATGCATTAGAGGTGAGATTTATTAATCGGAATCACTGATCCAAACCAACACGTATTTGTATAAACATCCTTTAGGTTTTGAGTTGCTAAAACCATGTATTAAATGAAATTAACAAAATGAATGTTAAGAAACTTTTCACACACTTTTTCGAAATTTTCTGAATTTTTCCAGCAAATAGTTAGCTTTAGGCATTAGTATTATGCTGAAAATACATACAATACCATATACCAACTGAGGTCTTACAGCAGATATTTGTTTTTTAGTTTACAATTTACAATTATGGCTTATGCTGTCTCCATGGAGTCGTTCGGTATGACACAAGTAGTCCAACACTCGTAAAACACGCAAACCTGTGCAATTGTCCCGGCACCCTTTCTACATTTCGGATTACATACAAACTCAATGGAGTAATTACGCCACGTGTTTTAAAAATTAAATGGGAAACTCGTAAGAACTTTGGCGTGACTGAATTAATAAAGAAGGAGGATTTTAATCAGTATATGGAGGTACTTTCATATTAACGTTGCATATTATACTATAAGTCTAACCCGCCCCAGACGCAATTAATCTGCAAGCGCCATAAAAAATCTTAAACTTACGAACATGAAGATTTCACTTTCGTGACCGCTTATGCCAATTATATCAACTTTGACTGGTCGTCTAAGCTAATTTGCATAACATTGAGTGAATACGTCTGTTTTTGCATATTGTTTCGTAAGAAAAACATCTTACTGGTCAGTCACAATGTTTTCTGAAGAAACAAAATTCAAAATATGACACCATAATAATAATTTTTTAATGGTCTCGGCTGGTCTCCACAGGATACAGTTAGGTACAATTTAAATTTGGGGCAAGGTATATCAAGGACATTTTTTCGGTATGCGGTATGTTTTATGCGTGCTTCTTAAACGTAAAGAAGGTTGCAGTAATCATAGCGATGTTTATTAGAAAGACACCGATTAAATGGGAAAGATCGAGATCCTTCGATATATTTCCAGAAAATTCTTTTGTGAAAAGGGGTGAAAAGGTCGTAGAGTTGGTTCTTAATACACAATAGAGTAGTTTAACATCAATAAACGATTATAAACATGTTTTTGTACTAACAAAATTTATAGAATATTTAACATTAAATTTGCTGTTACGGCGCCATCATTTCCCTATCAGCATCATATGTGGCATTTGATGAAATAATATTAGTATTTTACGTCAAACCCCTTTGTAACGGTCGGCGTTTAGCGACACATTTGCAGATCGTAATATCAATGGTACTAACGTACGCATATGTAAAATACGCACGTTAAATATGGTGCGGGCGACAGCACCTCCGACCGTTATTGACGGGTGACCTGACCGCTATAGAGCAGTACATTTAAGTTGGGTTGGACTGTAGCTGCGTGTGTTTTCAGTTGGCCTATCAGCGGACACCGCCGGGCTACAAACAGATTACCGTCATTTGCGTTATTATTATTTCCAAGGGGACCAATCCTTCATACTATAACAGTCTGCTGTATTCTTTGTTTTAAACAGAACACCTGCGGTGTGTTCCTTGTGGTCCGTCACGAATTGTTCTTTTATCATGCGTTTCAAGAATCCCTGCTTTGTCCATCATACAACGTTTCCACGGAACCATAACCACAGCTTTACGGTCCTCTCTACTATTGTTAACCGTAAAGTTTGCCTCGGAACTCAAACGTCTTGAAAGTCTTTTAACTATTTTACCAGTGTGTCCTGACCTTCTCTGTGTACGCTGGTAGGAGGTGGCTCGCTTGTCCTCTATGGCACAAAACATCCGATAAACCGATAACCTCTCCAAGACTAATACAGGTAAGGCTATGCCTAAGAGTAAAGAACAGACGGTAAATGTACCTGTTAGCATTTCAAGCTTAAGGGGACTAAGCCCAATAACCCTTGTGGACTCTGCTCTTCCGTCGATATTAAATGCAACAATGTTTCCTTTACTCCTTAAAATTGCACGAATTTGATCTTCGGCCTTGGCCCAAAAGTTTTGAAGTCCTGATGCCACCCAAAAGCTGGCAATAGGTAAAACGAGTCTCGCAAAATAGTTTTTACTTATAAACAGCGGAAATGTATCTTGAAGATCCTGTACCGTTTTTGTTGAGCTCACCCAGTATTTAACCGATTCTTGAAAAACAAACCGTTCCAAAGAGTGCAAATATCCATAATCCAAAAACGTGACTGGACCCTCCCAATTTACAAGATAAGGCTGATTCTTGCACTCAAACGGACAGTCATAATTACTACGATTAAATATTGTATTAATATCATTGCAGAATCCCGCGCGAATGTTATTGATTAGATTGGCTCTCAATTCCAAGTTCGTCAAGGTACCAACATCTCTGTCCGTATACCATGCGTTGATCTCAGTTAAGGTATCGGCAAGCCGTGATTCAAGATTTTCATTGTTTGCAATCGCTACTGCTTGCAAGCTAATGATCTGTGCACCAACTTTCCCAAGGGCCTCCAAACTAGTTGGGTGCTCTGGTGGCTTGAGCACTGTAAGAGCAGATGCAAACTTTCTCCCATAGAGCAGTGATAATGAATAACATAAGATACCCCAAATGAATAAAATATGGTCGTGGTTGCAAGGGCAGTGTTTCGTCCATTGGTTGGTCAGCGGTCCGAATGAAGAAAGAAGCAATGTCGAATATCTTATTTTGTATGATACTGTATTCAATATAGTACAAATTCCGATCAACGAAATCGTTATAACACACCAAACTGTGAAGCTCAATGACGACACCAAACCTTTGATACCAGGAGTTACAAGAAGTGACTTGCGAGCGACTGTGAACATTTTATATTCGCGAACTCTCGTGAACGTAGGAGACATTGCATATGATGGAAATGTGGGGAGTAAAACGTTTTCTTCAATAGTAGATTTCGTAAGGTACATTTCGAAATTCAGTGACCCC
>JAAXOA010004478.1:0-10250 GCA_036561885.1 Salina celebensis
GGTCTGGCGATCGGCTAAAAAGACATGGAAAATCTGACTAAGACTTCGATATAGTTCCACAGAGTTAGGCATGTTTGTTAAAGACAGTAAAAATATCTCACTTGATAATGTGCACACTCAGAAACACGTTGATTGCTAGTGCCAATTTGCTCTTTAGTTGATACTTTTGATAACGATTTACCCTGTTATATATAAAACAAAACACATTATTGCAATAACCATAACTTGACAGAAAAGAATGATATGTTTAATTTTTGTTTTTGTGAACCGTTAGTTTCGCGCGGATTTTGTGCAAAAATGAGCTTTGCTTTGAATCAGGCATTTTTAGTAGTCAGTCAGTTATAAAATTCTAGAGTTAAAAACACGTATCACTTAGACTAAACAAGATCACTTGATGTACTTTTACAAACAGATTTCATAAGAAAATGATTGTCAAAGTCAAACACATGCTCACTTTATATAGAATTTTTGGAATTGAAACTCTTTTTTCTGTGTCGAATTCATAATTTATTGTGCTGAGCGTTTAGCATATTTATAAATTTTTCTATGAATTGCAATTGAGCATATTACCTACCTTACATCATCTCATTTCCTGAGTAAGTGAATTCATTGACACTGCCACAAAAATATTCCTTTCACGAGGTGCTAAATAGTTTTATCATGTGAGTTGAAAGTTTAAAAATGTTCCACTCAAATTGTATGGATTCATTTTTAGAAGTTCATTTACACAGACAAGTATGCGGTATTTGGTGAAAAACATGATTAGTATTCTTTTGACAAACTATTAATAGAGTTTTCAAAAGTATTATGCGCATAATAAGTTCATTGAATACTCACGCATTATCCAGGCAGGTGAGTAAATTTTGTGAGTTTAAAAAACAGTTCTCGTCACTGACATTCATAACGTCAACCTTTGGACTCGTCGTCACCTTTAGCAACAAGCGATCCGATAACAGCCACCTTTTGACTTTGAATTCTTAAATGAGCCACCTCTGACTGACCAGAACGGTTCAAGCCACCCATACTTTCCATCACGCCACTTGGCGCCCCGCAAGCATTCATAAAAGCATAAATTGTTTGCAGTTTTGTTTACATTTGATATTTATAATTTATTCCTAATTTACATGCAATTCTCACTATAAACACACATAACTTTTTGTTCACCTTCTCTTTTTTTTTTCTTCCCCACCTGAATACTTCTTGTCTATTTTAAGTATAATAGTATTCCAGAGAGCACCTCGTCCCGACGATTCTCCGCTTATCTCTTCGTCTCATCTTTCCTTTTCTTCATGTCTACAGAAGCTTCAACCATTAAAACAACTCAGCATTTTTACACCAAGTAATCGCACATCCGCTCCTGCTCGCGTATTTTTTTTCTTTAAATCAACGGAATCACCTAAATGACAAATTAAGCTAACTTCATATTATAAGCGCAAGCCTTTTTAATTTATGCATGCATTTTAATACAGAACAAATCCTACATTGCAAAATATCATCGCATTATTTTCTACTTCTCTTTCTACTATTTGCTAAACGTTGTTTTCATATATACCTTTTAAACTTTACAAGTCGCTATCTTCATTTAGAGTTTTTAAAAAATCCGGTTTTCATACTGCACTGCTCTCAAATTCTGGTTTTTGCATCTAAATCGCAATTAATACTTTTTTCCCTCTCTAAGGACTGATGAGTTACTCTGTTTAATAGAGGAAATGTGCAATTTCCGCTTAAAATATTTTATACAATCAACTTACATTTTTTTTTGTATGTATTCCTCATCAAAAAAGAATGATTCAATCGCTGCCGCATATTCAGCGAACCGAATATTAAACAAGTTGCTATTACTTAGTAGAGAATGCGGGCTAACCACTCACTCCAAAAAACATATCATTTCACTCTTTAAACTCTCACATTGTTTGACTGCTATGCATTCACACTTAATTTTCAACTTTTTCCTTCTAGATCGTGACTGTCTCGCAAAGTACACGTTTAAATGACCATTGGTCACTCACTCACAAGGTATAAAAGCTTCTACAGCTAATTGCTTTTCGTTCCGGAAACATTGCTTAGCAACCCGTGTAAGAGTTATTATTGCTGAAAAAAAGATGAATAACAGGATAATCATAATTTTTATAGAAATGCGGGGGTGGATGATTCTTTAAAAACAAAATGATAATGATACAGTACACTCCATAGTTATTATTACATTTTTATATAAAAAAATATATATCCATGTCCGCATCCTCCGCGCAAGTCGTGTTTAAACGTGTCTACGCGTTTACACGCCCAAAAACTTGGTAAAATTGTTATCATTATTATTTTTAAAACTTTATGAAAATATCATATTTACTTGGGTTTCTCGTCTTGTTCTTGTGCTGTTACCAATTTACTGGTAATTGCTTCAATCATCATGTTTTTCTTTTTTTTCAGCTTGTTCTCCTCCGTTTTCTGAGGTGGTTAGCAATAGACTGGTAAACTGTAGAACAGTTAGATGCAAGTGTTTGCTTCAATCAAAAGTCTGAGCATGAAAGCTCATTCATTTTTAATAATGATTAAACAGCTAATTATGCAACACACGTAAATCCGATGAAATATGAGGCGTAGCAATTATGTAAACTTGGATATCATATTATATACCTTCTTGCTAAATGAAGTCGCAGTGTTTCTATAGCAAAAGCAAATACCAGTTTTTCAAATGCGTCATTTTAGAAAAAAATAAAAAAAGAGAAACCGTATTTGCAAAATAAATTTTTCGCAGTTTTTTCTTGAAATGTAATCTGAGGTTGAATACTTCAGTTTGTTTTAAATTATCGTTAGAGCAAGGTATAAAAACAGGCCTCGTTTGTAACAATCCTTTCTGTAAATCAAAGTATAATTCATCATCTTCAACTTTTCTAGAGCCACTTGATAAAGACAGCTCCACTGTTTAGCAGTTTGAAGTCCTGCGACCACCTTCTAAGTAGGCAAACTACTGTTCACCTTTTTTATAAATAGGAAGTGAGTTTTTATGCTGTACAAAACAATTTTTTTATTGCCCTGCAGTGCCTATAAAATTTTCCCAAAAAAAAAGTATTTTCTCCCTCTTGTGTCTTATCTTCTCTTTACAGAAGCTATCAGCTCAGTTCTCTTTTCAGTGACGGCTTATCAGACATCTTTTAGTAATCTTTGATCGTCCGAAACATTTTATACTCATTAAAATGTTTAACCTAGCCATCTTTCTCCTAATCTTTATATTTTTCCGAATATTTTTCCTACTTAAAACCTGTTTACTCGGCTGATGCACAAAAATAGTTTTGTGGCTATTTTTATCAGTTTACTTGAAGCGCTTTTTTAGCACTAAAGATGTCTGTTTTTTTGTATACAATACAATATTTCTAAAGAAAACGTTTTTAATTGTTATTACCCGAGTTATTACTTTAACTACGCGTTGGCGGATATTTTAGACAAGACTAGGTAATAAAAACAATTATATAAATATTATTATTTATACTTTTTGTTACTTTTATTAGCACACTTAATGCGATTCTATGAGGAACAAAAAAAAAATCTGAAAATCCTGCAAAAAACAACATTCTCTCAATGAACTCATCATTCCATCACATCTTTGCTTGATGTGAAGTGAGGTCAAAAAAGGAAATGGCTTGTTTCTTTGGTAGTAGCAACTGGTCGTGATTGAGATTAGAATGCAGTTATCAAACCTCTTAAGAAAACTATTTTCTTTTCTTTTTATTACATTTTAACAACGACATGCTTATCTTTACATGCGGTTCCTCTTCTAAACACTGATTTTTAACGAGAAAAAAAAACTAACTTGAAAATGAGAGAGTAAAGAACTTCAGAGGAACAAAAAAATATCTGCAGTTATCTTATCGCCCAAAGATTTTACTGTTTTTGTGTCCGGCATAGTATGAAACTTGTTTAATTGCAGTAATTGGTCGTAAATGATTTAAGGATATAGGCTGGCTGCTGGAGTAGTGACAGCATGGGATAAGAAATGTAATCAGTCCAGAAGCTTCGGCTTATCGGACAGTTTAAAAGAGTATTTTCTTGGAGAATGACGACAATTTAAAAAGTAATTGAGACATGAGTGTTTTTATTGATAGAACAAAGACATTGATGAATACGTTTTGAGAAGGTTTTAGTTTTGGCGAGGTGGTGTGCAATGGGTAACGTATGCCCAGGCTTTGATTGAATTACCACCGGTTGAAAGAGCGTTGGCTGTCGCGAGAGCTCCTGAGCAACAAATTGGGGGCTTGTGAAGACACCCGTCTGAAGAAGGAGCGATACAGTCCACACCGACGTGGTCACCAGCGGAGCTTACATCAACGCCAATCAAGGTAGCCAACGCCTGGGCTCCTGGGCTAGATAAATGACAAGTTATTCCACAACAGTACATGTATATTGTTGGCTGGACAAGAGATGACCTAATAGAAAGTAATAAAAAAACAGAAATTCTGAGAAATGCTGCAGTTTCCAGGAATGTAGTTTTCATGTAAGGAAATAAATGTTACCTGAGCTAAAGCTGAACCAGACAAATGATTCGCGGAGGAAGCTACCACGCAAAGGAGCAGGATTGCTGCTAAGGAACCTGATACTTTTGAAAATTCCATTTTCAAATATTGAGTTAATGGCTGGAGCGAGAAATGTCTCTGTTGTAGATGTGAAGTCAAATGCTGTTAGACATGGAATGTGTAGAATATACTACGCAAGAGAGGCTTTTATATCGTTCCGAAGCAACCTAAAGTATTAAAAAATGGGTACGCACGCGAGGTCAAGCAAGGTACCCGCGCAACTTTCATTCATGACCATATCAATACCTGAAAGGGCTTGTGTTCCAGTACCCCATCATTGTCATTTTTTAACCTATTTTTAGTTACTTATTTAGGTACTTCGTCCATACTTTAAGTTACATGAATAATGCGTATCAAGCATCTGGTTTGGATTTAAATATGCTGTTAATCTTTTCCTTATATTTAGCTACCCGCCCGTTTCATGAACGAATCCCTTTAAAAAGCGATGAAAGAGTTCTTTGAAACCTGCGTTCATATTCTTTTCTTTAGCATGTTCCGCAGTGTGTGTAGCCCACAGCATGAGCCAGAATACATTTTAATTCAATTATCGCCATTTTCACTAGTGTTTCTCTTTTTCCTCAATTCCCACTAGTAGACTGGTGATATAGCATCATAAGCAAATTACAATTCAATTGAAGATCAGTCTCCAATTCGTTTATTTTTATTTTTCATTTGAAAACTATTCTCCAGGCTTTTGTTCCTTTTTCTACTCATACATTTGTTCATTTTATTGGAACTCAGCACGACTGCACATCTCTCTTTTGATGAATATTTTCCGTGAATATGTAAATCTACTTTTGTTCGCTAACTCTATCAACTCTCAGGGAAATCACAGCAGTTGGCTTAATTAAAATTTCATAAGAAAAAACCGAAGAGAATCTATCCTGTTGCGCAAACACCCTTTTTCAACTTCTTTTTTTCTCTGAGTTTTTCTCTGATACCGATACAGATCATAAACTTGTTTTTAAAGGATACTAATTATGCACATATTTAATGAAAGAAAATATCCCGTATCCTTCGTTTCACCACTTCACTTTACTCTCTACAAATATAATTTATTTGACAATTTTTTTCTTTTTGTTTTATATAGTTTTGGGGCGATTTGACTTCTTCGTGACATTGTAGCAACATGTTTTACAAAAAGTTAAGCTCTACCATTTACCATTTCCTTTTCAGCAATTTTGAACAAGGTGTTTCTGTGGTGTGGCACCTTGTCAGTTGATTAAAAATCACATAAATTTCTTCTCGCCAAGCGAAAAAATATCTATGGGCTCGTCATATCTACCTCTTGTACTTACCCGTAAACAGCCATTTTTCCAAATTATGACAGTTCATAATATTTCCTTCTTGAAAATGGAATACCTTGAAAAGAGCATTTTCTTGTTTCATTTTGCCTACCAGTCATAATAGAGACAACAAAGCTTTCAACTCACAAAAAAATCTCTTCAACTTAATCAGAAAAGGAATATTATCGTGATTTTTTGTGTAAACAACATTTCACCTGTTTTGTAGACTTGCCCCTTTTTTTCTGCCCAAGATAGATAGATGGGTTTCCTCATTTGCACTCTAATGACGACCTAATGATGCGCAATGGGGATTCTCTATGGCAGTGTTTAGTGGTCTTTTAAGGAATCAAAATTGCAGCAAGTAAAGAACATCTTTTCCTAAGCGAAAAAAAACAGCATATCGTTCCTCCTTCATGTCTTGCTCGTAAAATGTTTAGACCAATCATCTCACACCATCACACCACTACTTGTGTGAGTTATTACAGAGCCATTGCAAATCAACTTGACTTAAGACTTGCTAAACTGCTTAGAGGATAACAAAAAAACACTTTCAAGAAAATCCAAAATATGTTCATTTTAAACCAAGATGAAGGCGATAATGTCAAAGAAAATTCTTTAAAATTTCAAGATAAATCTTAACACGCAACCAGAAACCGTGTACATTTTTATCCCTAGGTATTACATTTTTCTCGGAGCTTGAGTACTCCGTGGTTAATTAATTTACGCAAATTGCAGGTGCGTACTAATTACTTTTAATATGCTCACGTGTTCAACAATAATTCAATTCTATATTCTGACACAAATTTCATTTACACTCCACTGGATATCATTTACAAATTATTGTTTTTTTACAAACTTTCCCTGGCCCTGCTCACCTTTAGCTGACCTTTTTTTCGCACGTGTTTCCAGTTTATTCATATACGCCCGGGGAACAAAGTGCACAGTCGATTTTTTCAATTACGTCTTTATTAGAACCGTTTTATTTTGCAATTTATACTTCATTCTTTGGCAATTATGTTGGGAAACAGAGCAGAAAAAGAAAAAAGGACAAAAAAAATAATTCTTCACGCAAACGCTGACAAAACAAGAAAGAGCTACTTATTTTTTTTTCGTATAAAAAAACTGTGATTGATGATCTCAATGACATTTTCATTAGAAATACTATTCTGTGGTTAGAACAGCTACATGAGTTTGATCTTAGCTCAAGAACTATCCACTAATAAAACAATTTATTTTCCCAGGAAATCCGACTTAATCGTTCCCATCAGAAAAATATAATAATAACCATATCTAGATATCTACCACTTGAGTAAAAAGCGGCACGTGAAGGGGGAAAAATCATCACATCATGTTCCCCATAACTCTTTCTTTTATTATTGCGACAGCCTCCTCCACGATTGATTGTTGTAATATTCATTGTCGTGGAAACGGAGAAAGCGGATTAAACACAGAAAAGGGTTAAGAATTAAAAAGACTTCTTGCCAAGTCTCCCGATCTCTCTATTTAACCAACGAAGTGGTCATTTTCTCGGGTACAATTTTATTTTTATGAGACGGGGCTAACCCAACGAAATAAAACCCGAAGAGTTTATTTTTTCCCCTGGAAAAGGATGATCTATCTTTTCCGGTTCATTTAGAAAGTACACACATGAATCATCCGAATAACGGCCATAACGAATCCTTTACTGGCTTCGCAGCTCATTGAGCATTATACAATTTTTTTTCCATGGGAACGTAAGAACCTTTCTCTGCCAGACAAGTTAATGGGTTATACGTTACTTTAGTAGAAAAGAGAACAAAAAAATTTGTTACGAGATTATCATTACTTTTCCATAAATATGTCATGTGCCGGAGAGAAAAATGTCATTACAGTCCTTTCACTCGCCAAAAACATGGACATCAGTTTTAATTCTTACTCAACGAGTTAAAACACTTTTACTCGGTAAGTTGTGTGAGAGCTCATAAACATTAAGGATTTTACTACCCAATTTCCCTGCAAAAATTCTGAAATGCGAGACTTCACCAAAATCTCAAAAAAAAGTTTGTAACGATCTGCAACATTACGGTTTTTTTCATTCTAAAGGTTGTGTCAAGGCTGACATTTTTTTCCTTTTCATCTATAATCTTTTTTTTCGAACAAACAGATCAATCCGCCCACAATAATCTTTCTGTTTTGATATCTTTTGTATAGGAAATTGAGCTGAAAAAGTTAAGCTGTTTTGATAAAAAAAAGAGCAAAGTTTAAGTTGAAAGTTTAAGCGGATATGTCAGACTAGGAAATTCAATAACATTCAATGCTCACTTATGTGTACACTCAGGTTTTTTTTGTATAGCTGATTATGTGTAAGCTGATCTATCACACATGACTTTTAAGTGAATTGGCTTGTTTTTTTAGAGAAAATAAATCTGTGATTTGAATAGAAACCGATCTACAAACCCCTTTTTTGTCCGACATGTGAGTAGGGAGGGAGGGGATCAGCAAAAAGATCAAAAAGCTACATAATCTCTTTACAATGTTGTATAAGCACTTTTCGTTTACTGATAGAATCGTTTATGACTTTTTTATTGATCGTTTTATTCTATTTTTCCTTTTACCAAGAGGCAAACTTATTTTTTGCGGCTTTTCAAACGTGTCAATCAAAATTGTTTGATGGGTAAAAGTTTGCAAAATGGTTTTCTTTTATAGAAAAGTTCCCACCGAAAATGGTAAATTTTGTAGGCTAAAAGATTTACGTAGGCAAAACACAAAGAAAATACGTTGCAGATTATCGGGCCTGATTTCATACAAAACTTCTTTATATTTTTAAATTCGCTGAAGAAAAAAAAAATTCAAAAAATTCTTTGAAGAAAAAGTAAAACTTTCGTTTTTCCTTTACAAGAGCATATTTTAGTGCAATTTTTCTCCCATTTTCCTTTTTAAACTCTTTTACTTATCTTTCTGTCCGTTTTCGTCGTTTCTAACCGGAATTACTTTCACTTTTTATTATTTCTCTTTTCTCTCCACATTTTCTTCCTGAGGAAAAGAGAAAGATTTATTGCGGAAAAAAGTTTCGAGCTAAAAGCGCTTTTTGGATTTTTTCCCTCTCTCATTCCCTTTTTGTCGCAAAAACTTTTCCCAACACAACTTTCTGCCTTTTCTCTCCTTTGTTCCGTTGAGATTTTTTCGTCTTATGGTGTATAGATGGTGGGGATAAATCCATGTAGTAAACTGCGCTTAATACACAACCCGAGATTTTCTCCTTTCTCTCTCTCTCTCTGAGCGAGAAACGTTGTGAAAATAACAATAAATTTGTGGCAACCCAGCATCAATAAAGAAAATTTTCATATAAAATTTCCTACTAAAAGAACCACCGCGCGCGAGACTCTCTCCATAATCATAAATTAAGTTAAACCATTTCCGGAAATACGAAGAGAAAATATCCCGGCCTTTCCTCAAAAGAAAGCTCTTCTTGAGCAAACACAAACGGTAATTTAGATCCTNAAGTTAAACCATTTCCGGAAATACGAAGAGAAAATATCCCGGCCTTTCCTCAAAAGAAAGCTCTTCTTGAGCAAACACAAACGGTAATTTAGATCCTGTCTTGGCATCACAACTAAATAATCCAATTACAAGACAAGATTTTCACGATTCCCAAAACATTTATTGCTTTCTCTCCTTTCAGCTTGTGTATACTCCACTTAGTTTATTGTAATTGTATAATGTTCTACTATTTTTCTCCTTTTTATGTAAATACTCAAAAAAGAGTACACAAACATGGCTAGTTTAGGTGATCCATAAAGTACGCCATGTGGATTGAAAGGTTGGTCATTAGGGAATGACCCGAAAAATAAGGGAATGGGAGTAAGTCTCCATCAGACGACGGGGTTGACCCGGTCAGCCGAGAGAACCGAGTCCACAGCCGATAGAAGAACACGCAGTCTGCCAGAGACGACCCAGCGACGGAAGCCGGATTGACCCGTACACCGACGTGCCTGCGAGCGGAGGCCGAAATGGCTGGCCGTCTGAACCAAGAACCGAGCTCATTACGGCCAGGCTCGCAGGCGAAGGGGCTGGCTCTGAGGCCGAAGGAAGCGGGTCGGCTCTGGCAGACGGCGCGGTTCGTTTATCGGCTGTGGGGCTTGGTCCTCTTTGCTGACCTGGCTCACCCTAATGAATAATTACCTAGTCCCATACCCTTATTTTCTCGGGCTGTGGAGAAATAAACCAACTTTCAATTCACGTTACGTGACGAACTTTATGGACGACCCTCTAGCTTGGGTGAGTATAGTGTGTAGTTTTCTCTTGTGAGTGTCTTCCACACATCTCCAAATTGTTGATCCATTAAGACTGCTTCTTCTCTCTGGGAAAAACGAGGCTCCATTCACGATTCATTGGCCATAACAAATTCGATTCGGAC
>JAAXOA010004479.1:0-10248 GCA_036561885.1 Salina celebensis
GGCTAATATGATTGAAACTAGAAAGAATTACTATAACAATGCAACAATATCCAGCAATAGTACGCTCAACTGAACTAGTATACTATATTGCTAAATTCCCTTAAATGGACAGTATTTGTTTTGCACATCCTCAAAATCGTATGTTGTGTAATTTCGCATCAGCGAGTGTAACTGACGTTTCTGTTCATGAGATAAAACGTTCAATTTTTAGCATGAATTTGATAAGCCAGAATTGTCATTCCCATCTTACTCTGATCAGATCAAATGATGTCATGATTAGGATGTTGGACGTATGCAATAAAGTCATACAATATAGAAAAGTAAGACGGTTTGGCGAAGAAACATAAATAAGAAAGATAAATAGATAATACAGAGAGCTTAAGGCAATGAACACAGCAATAGGAAAGTTTGAGAGGTCCTTCATGTTTTGAAACTCAAATAAGAAAAAGTTCAAACTTAGTCAATCACAGTTATCACCGTATATAATATAATATTTATATGTAAATAGATATAACTATATAAAAATAGTATAAGTAATAGGCAGTCAAAAAACGAGCAAGTTAAAAAATCCAAAAACAACTAATCGTACAAATAATATCTAAATGAATAAATTGTAAATTTTAACGTTTTATGCAGTATCAAAAACAACAAAAAGAAAACTAAACACAACTGAAAAGTTTATGGCAAGAAAAAATATAGTTGCTCTATGATTGTGATCCATTTTTATTTTTTGAATTTTTTTTTACTGTTGATAGTAATCGTGTACTCAGGCAGTAGAAGAGAAAGACCATGTTAAATTTACGTAACATTGGGATTTCAAATATCTTTCCAAGATAGACATGGCTCATAGCCCCAAAGTTTTTCAACAATTTTACATGGCTTGTTTGACATGGTCCTCCCTTTGAATTTTCCATTTTTGAACTTTCCTTTGTGTGTAAAACTTTGTTTTACGACATTAAGCAATGATTAATTAATGCTTCCATTCCAAAAGAACAACAGCAAAGAAATATATTAATATTTTATACAAGAGTACTTTATAGAGCCAGTTTACTGTGAGAAAGAGACAATAACCAACTATGGCATATATAGTTATCCAAATATTATTTATCATTAATGAACTTGTATGAACTAAAAAAGAATTTTTTTTTTAGCTTGGTGTGTTTTAGGAAAGTAATTAAGTTTGTTATTGTAAGTAACCCGACACCATGATAATCATGATATATTTGTTGAGGGAAAACATGAAGAGAAATAGAATAAAAAAATGATTAGCCGAACTTGACATTTTTTTACCAAAAATATAGCAATTTATGATGAGTTCGAAATCAGATTGATTATGTTGCCTTTGATAGTAAGAAGAAAAGTGATAGGAAGAAAAATAGGAACTGAAAGTCAAATAGACTGAACGAACCTTGCTGTTGGCAAATAGAAGCCCAACCCCTTCAAGACATACTTGTAAAAGGCCACACTGACCGGTGGCCATATCCTCGACGGGAAACTCCCCTCCGAGATCGGTGCCTGGTAAAGGTGCAGAACGTCGGGATGCTGCTCTCTCCATTGCTTCTTTAATTGCTTGATATAACTGTCTGCATTTACGGGAGTGGTACTTGTGAAGTTGTGTTTGACCACCGTTCCTGCGCCACAAACAAAGTACTTTTGTTTTGGGACTGTATGTCATATTCACAAGACGCTCCCACCACCATCTAAAAATACATACATAGACAGAATATGTTACCGACTTGGGAAAGAACGCATGAGTATTTAAGAAAAACTGAAAAAATAAATAAAATGATTTTTTTAAAAAGTGCAATACCTTTCAACGATTGCACCAGCCACATTCCTCAATACTAATCCATCATCCCGCACTTCCATGAATAGCAGATCACCAATTGGCTCGGATCCTGCATGTACTGCGAATGTTTGACGGTGAGCCAACCGGGAACCAACGGGTTTCAAGTCGACAGCGTTCCCCCTCTGCAAGTTATTGAACAGAAGTACATCATCATTAAAATAGAATCATAGCATATTTGGTGTTAATGTAATATTATTGTAACATATACATGATTTCGAACTTAATTGAATTAGAAACTGCGTACCAAATGTGTGACTTGTTCAAGCAACTGATTGATTTCCTGACTGTAAACCAATCCCATATGGCACTTGCCCAATAAGCGGCGGATTTTCTGCTTGAGTTGTTGGCGATTAACAATCCATCATCATCATGAAGGAAACTACGTTATACAGTTGAGTGGCTAGCAAACGGTCCTCCTCGTGCTCCAGTCGTTTCTTTTCGCTGTCACTTAATGACTGGTATCGATCCATCATTTCTCGAGGACCTTGATCCATTCCAACTAACTCTCTTTCCTGAGCAACTGCATCTAGGAAAACATCTTCCCAGAATTGCATTTCATCCCAAAGGAAAGACCTTTCTTTAAGTAGCCCCTCGAACAGGTACATCCTGCCATTATCAGGACTTGTCGGCGAACTTCCAGTGGGGATAAGAGATCCAGCATGATAGCGTAGGCCTGCAGCTAAAGCGGACTTACTTGACCACACACTAGGACTCCTTTTTCCCCGTCCGGATCCCTAAGAAAAACAAAACAAAATGTTATGTATTCAGTAATTTGGACGAGTATAACTATTCCAACATACCTGCTCCAACTCTGTGTCGGATACCGTAGACCGTAGCGACATTTGTGAGAGCCTACTAGTTAACCTGGGCTTGCCTCCAGAGTTACCAGTTAGAAGCGACGCCTTGCGGAGGCCATGCTGGATTCATCACTACATTGGTCGTGGAAACAGGAGGTCCTGCAACTGGTGGTCCTTCTCCTTCAATCTGGAATTCACACGATATCAAATGCACAAGATGCTCAGGATGCCTAAAGAGTTGCTTAAAGCAACCAAGTTTATAATTTCAATCGTACGTGGCTTTCAGATGAACTGAGTCGCGAGACCAAAGACTGTTTCTTAGTATGACATCATGTCACGAAACAGTTCAGCATTGTTTCCACCTCCACCGACGAACAGATCAGGACACCCTTCATCTGCTAATATACAAACTCAATTAGTTCTCCCGAAAGCTACTGATATTTTTTAACAAAATGTTGCACTGTTCATTACGGGGATGCTCTCCGGATTGTGCTGAAGGACGTCTCGAGGGTTCAGGTGACACTTGTGCAGAAGACACAGGTGAAGCACCCATCGAAATAGCTCCTGAACTAATGCCCGTTGGGTCCAAATATTGGGAATACTGTGACCCTGAATCACCACTTAATTCTGGTACCTCTTTGGTCCAATAATGTGTATGGGCTATTTCTAAGATCTAATGAACATTCAAAAATTACGTCGGTAAATTTTTCACATTTCTCCTGGAAAAGAATTGCAAGATTGTAGATTGAAATGATTTTACCTGGAAAGCTGACGCCATTCCACCCAAGCCTCGATTGGCTGAACTGTGTTCTAATCCGCCGATTAAAAGTTGCAACATCTTCAACATCCCCTTCCAAATGGGCTTAGTTATGCACTATTCAAAAAATTATGTTTTAACATGGATGTATCAGCACTAGGCCGTAATAGTAGTCTTATATCATCTGCACTCACCACATCATCGATATGATCGTCAGGTCCTATTTTGCGATCTAAAGTTTTGTTCAGTTTCGCAACAGCCATCACTCGATAGCTCTCATCCTCAAACAACTTTTTCAGTCTCCCCACGCGAAGCCAACCCACACCCTCACCTCCTAATACTTGGTTTGCCACCTAATAAATTGATACTTTCACTTGAAACCTGGACCGTTTACAGTCAAGTAAATAAAATTTTGTAGCAATAAAGATTAATTTTGTACCTCCGAAATGAAAGCCTGATTTTCAGCACTTGTAGTGCTCGTTGCCTGAGTTCCGGCTAATTTCTGCATCATTTTGAAATCAGTCTTTTGTTTCTGAGGATGTAAGTGCGCGGTAGTATGTTTGATGAGAGTCGACCTTTCCACTAAACCTTTCCGTCCGGTGGGAAAGGGTCCATGAGCCCCACTGGAGCCACCTCCACTGGATTGGACTGGAGAGTCTTTCTGAACGGATCGCAACACTGCAGCTGGAAGACTACCTGTACTACTAGCCACTGATGGGGCAGGACTCCCTGCCCTGATAGGACTAGCACAAGCGGAAATGCTGCTCCGGTTACCATTGCCTTCATATGAAATTATCAGAATTACAAATTGATCAGCAAATGTAGCAGAATCATCAACGTAAACAATGGCAACTGACATAACATAATGATCAATTAGGATAACAAGCTGGCAAGAAACAAAAACGAAGTGATGAAAGGAAGTTTGCATGAAAACGATAATGATTCTTAAATTACCCCCAAACAAATCAGAAAACATTGACGAAGTCTGTGAAGCAAGGCCGTTCAGTTCCGTGCTCATATTTGAGAAAAAATCCCTGCCAACTGCTCGTCCCACGTCACCTTTTATTTGTGGCACGACAGCTTTGGAGAGGGCCAATGATGAGGTTGAGTCCCTCCTCTCCAGCGAATCTTTCCTCATCTCGACTGACTCACGGGAGTCGGAAGAATCGCCTCGGGACTGTCAAATGAATAACAACGTTTTTTTTACAAATAGTTAACAAAAGAAGTTTGTGTATAAGACTCTTGTATTGGTGACGCAATTTAGACTTGCCTTCATTAAGCCTTTTTTAGCTGACTTAGTTATGTCATCCCATGTGCTTTTGCTTGCTATTGTGATATCATCAATGGCAGTTTTACTTAAACCCACCTGTACTGATTTCCCAGCACCTTCTGCCGCTCGTTTTGCTTGAGTTGTTAACTGCTCAAGGGGGGCTAAGAAACTGTGATCTTCTGACCCTGAAGAGGAGCTGTGGTGACGAACTTCTGACAACTTTTCCTTTGTCTTCGACTTAAGCTGTTTGATAATTTACCAAAAGAATAAAAATTATGAATCCCAACATAATGCTATGATTTCAATCATATTTGGATTGAACAGATCAAAATGCGCAATGCATCAAATGTGCGCCTGGCATCTAAGCTATTTACACAACACTTAACTGGAAACATTTACACGTACCTTATCAACTTGCGAGAGAAGTCCTTCTTGGCTACTTTGTCTTTTTGTCTCTTTTACCAGCTCTTTCGCTTGGGTGGCCAAATTTCCAAAGAGGGAGCTGGAACCAAAGCTACTTTGTCAGTATTGGCTCTTTATGCCCTCCAGCACTAGCAACAGCAATTGATGACACTGACGACGTCAAATGATGTTGGCTACCGGAAGACGGAGGAGTCAAAGAAGTGCCACTGCCATCCCCACTTGTTTCACTCCTTTGTAACGAGGCTGTCTGACTATGTCCTCCAGCTGAAAGTACCTCCGAGCCTTTTCTACTGTCCGACGGCCTTGTTTCAACAGAGGCTCGCCTACTTTCTCCGCTCAGTTCTTCTGCTCCCGAGCTTGCACTCGACTCTGATCCTGAGCCACTCCCAGATCCAGAATCAGAGCCCTTTCGTTGTCTTCCAAAGTCCCCAGGATACTGCAACGCGGATGGGGGTTTGTATACGGTAGAGGAGTCAAGGCCACTACATAAGGAGGTAACATTCCTGTCGCTACGATCGAAATCTCTGGCAGAAAACTCCCGCTGAACAAATTCATCAAAGCTCCCATCGCCATACGATGAATCCTGATAGGATTTCATCCTATGTGCAACTGACGACGGCCCAATAGGCGACAAGTCAGAAGAGGCCAACTCTGACACAAAATCCGAAAGAGAAGAATAGCTTGACGTGCTTTCTCCACTCCCGCCTCTTTCCGAGTCAGAGCCACTTTCGTCTGATAGGAACAATACTCCATGATATTAATCCTACTAACACTTCATAACAAATTCATACGTTTCAAAATCAATCACTTTACCTGTTGGAGGAACAGAAGCTTCATGTCCGCCCCGTAGTACTGAACACAATCCAGGTACATCAGTGTAGATATTGAAGTTAATTGGTTCGAGAAGGTGAGCATACCATTTGGCTTTGTCCCCTATTATTGTAGGATCATAAACTCCTGTTTGAACGCGGAGGAAAGCCAAATTCGTTGGAGCTAAGCTCCACTCCGCCAAATACTCCACAGCCTGCAAAAAGGGAACCAAGGTCATTATCGCTGTTTCGTATTGAACCTTGCCGCGTACGGAATAAATATAATGCAAATTTGTGCAAATATAATGCGAATATTTCCACGTGGATTAACTAACCAGTTTCTTTTGAAAAGTCGTAGTACTGATTTTCCAAGAACTCTTTCGTAATACATATTATGTACATCAGATTTTACATAGTTAAACACATTTTCTGTGAAATTCTGAAGGGTAGTTGTTGTGACTTTTTGATGAGGAAATCAAGCAGATTACACTTATGCAATTTAACAAATCAGACCTGTTTGTGGGTCGTAGAGGAAAATTCTAACACTTATTACATTTGTCAAGTCACCTTGGAAAAATCAACAAGATATAAAAGAAATCCGGTTCTTTTCATGATAATCTTGTCGTTCTTCGTTCCAATGTACTCTTCTTTGATCTTGCATTCCTGTCTAATTTGGAAAATGAACTGCTTCCTTTCACTTTTGAGTGGCCAAGAGAATGAAAATATTCTATCGCCTTATTTTAATGAGGACGTATTTTTAAGCGGAGCTGTTTCGTTTCGTAGTGTAAGTAGATGTAAAAAAGAAATGACTGGTTTTTTACTAAATTTATTTTGCTTACCTGAGTTTTGGCAAATCGGGAGAGGAACTGGGATGACGGATGAGGTCGTGATCGTAAAAAACTAGATATTTGAAATGCGACAACGGGCCGAGGATACAACCGGAGAGTTCTTGTGTGCTCGCTAAAGTTTGCCAAGAGATTAGTCGAGTTGAAAAATCGAACCTGAAAAGAGAAAAGTTGACATTGATAGGTGAGGAGAAATCGTGACTGTGTCGGTGTGACACTCTTGAGAAACCGTTTGCTGTGTCTCTCACCATAGCGATTCTTGTTGCAACATCAACAGAATCTACATCGTTTCCGTAGATAAGTGGATTGAAATTTGTCGGATGTCGACTCCCATGTCCCCCGGTTGATCCTGCGGGAAGATGAGGTTGCTGATGAGTTGGTGTAGTGACCGAGGAACGCTGGGGTGAGTGCTGAGCAGATGTGGCACCGGGGAGACCGAGACTACTGCTTGCAGGGGATGTTCCAGCACTTCCCTCTTTGGACGAGGGTTGCTGGTGGGAAGAGGCAGGTTGCGATGCGGAAGGCAAAGGTACATTGGTGCTACTGCTATGAGTCATTAAAGATGAAGGATGCTGATGAAAACTTGCAGATGTACTGCTGCTACTCCCACCTCCAACTGTTGGCATGTCGAGATCTTGCACTGGTACTGGTTGATGGGTTGATGAAAGCTCAGGAAATGGAGCGGATGACATACTCGTCAATGCCTGAATAAAACCATCCCAAGTGACAGGAACTACATGAGTACCTTTCAGCAACTGGTGTTAATAAAAAAACGAAACAAAAAGGAACCAAATAAAAAATGGATATAAACATAAATCATGCGAAAATGACAAAATGTAACATTCATGCATTAAGAAAAAAATCAGTTTGGGATTTGAAAGCATGAGAAAATTGCAACATAAAGTGTGTTGTGAGATGAACAGTTTGAAACTTAACGAGTACAAAAAAATAAGAACCAGTCTACGTGGTAAATACAGTCATTGTAGAGTAGAGTATCAGTAAAAACTAAGTTGACTAACATGGATATTAGAGGTGTCACAGGAAGGTGGCATAAAATTGATCTGCAGGTCCAAACGGCCCATGGCCTGCGTACACACATCGCGGGGGTTAAAGACACAGAAAAGCAGAGAGAAAAAAAGAGAGGACAAAATTGAGAATAAAAAGGTCACATATATTGGCAATATTGGCATACAACATACACTCATTGTCTGCGATGTAATCGTGGAGGTAGTACTGCTTAAAATATTATTGTTTGTTCTGTCTGTGGGACTTTACGACCCGCGCAATACGACCGTTACAAGCCTTGTGAGACTGAGTTGACAACAAAAATCATTTGATAAATTTATACTACCCGTAAAATCTTCAATCTTTAATGTACTTTATATTCCATCTAGTTTATAATAGAGATGGAATCTTTCCTTGGACAACCCAACCTACAATTTAATGAATGTAGAAAATATAGGTAACAACGTATAGGTAAGCCTAAGCTAAAATCAATATTACGGGTTTTGTTTTGGCGATGCCTGGTGTGAAACTTAAATGCTTATGACTCCGTGATATCTGATAAATACAAGCTGTCGTATTGAATTTTGTCTAGCAATAATAATGTATGTTCATTCACCCAGCACATGGGCTTGACGCCTCCTTTTCTGTGCAATGAACGCCTACTAAATACTTATATCGTAAAAGATGACGTGTCGCCTACACGGAGTGGTGAAGAAACAAGAAGTGTGGGTGGCATTACAGATTCTGGAGTCTATAGGAGAAAGATACGATGAACTTGCATGAAGTGATGATGAGTAACGTTGTATGTGAACTTATTGTTGTTTTTATCTTTGAAGCAAGAAAACAAGTTAATGAGAACTAAACTAAATCGCAAACACACATATACACATTTCCCATTCATACGTTCCTCTGGAATAGGCTGGCTTTCAAAATAAGAGTTGTGGGGTAAGCTGAATACATTTATTAGGAGAAGGAGAAAGTAGAGCTGTGTAGACAGTGTATGATAATAGCTCGAGCTGAGCATTTTGTGTGGTAGAAGAGAAAGCTAGACAGACGACATGGTTTATGACAGGTCCTACAATATGCACACAGACATGGTGGTACAATAAATAATAATAATAATCAGATTTGCAGACATTCAATTTTTTTCCAGACAAGCCTTTACTGTCTGCTGCAGTACTTTGAGGGAGGTTTCAAGCCACCAGGTTATCTACCTGTTTCAGATGGTTTCTCAGAACGGACGCTTCTGGTTCTGGAAGTGCTGGCACGAAATTACAGCTGTCTCTTTCGGCATTTGAAGGGCCAGAAATACGATTAGCGTCTAAATCCACTAGCCAGACATCATCTGGAAGCCTAAAAACATAGTAATGCGAAAACATGTTTATATAACAATTTTAACATCATTTAAATTTTTTTGGAAGAAACTAATACGACTTAGAGATACTTTTCCATCTGTTGCATGTCTCACGAAATGGTTCACGTTTGGTTAGTTACAAAAAGAGGAACGAGTTTAGTTGGCGGCCAACAATATTTCTTTTTTAGTGGGCTATTCATCGACCCAATCCTAATGCGTCTTTTACTGCTTGGACAAACTCCACCAATACCAAGTAGACCTCCAGTTATTTTAAGCTTTTCTAAGAAATCCTACTTTCACTTCTATGCCTTTTTCTGTCACTCCTTTCAATCTGGATTGTCTTCATTTTGCTTTTAAAACCTACTTGAGTTGCCAGATGACCCACCATGAAAAAATCCCTATGTACTTTAAAAGACTTACTTGAAAATAAAAGAAAGCATTGAAAAAGGATTCTTTTTTTGTCTTGGACAATCAAGAATCAGTTTCCGAGTTTCTTTTGTGTTCATGGTCAGCCCATAAAAAAGTTTTCCTTGAATAGTTCCTAAGAGCTTTTGTTATCGTAGCTCGCTACGAAATTACTAATCTTTCATTATTACTCCCGTTTCACTAATAATACTTATTTTTTTCATCTTACTCCAGACAATTTCATTAATAGCAAGCGTAATTAGTTTTTTATAGTGCTGCGCGCCCAAAAGAAAATAAATCTGCTAATAAATCATTATATGTGGAATAAAAGTAATTTGAAAACCTCATGCATTGCAAAAATCTCCCGTTGAGATTCATTACAACCATTCACCTAAAACAAGATTGCTTGCTGATTATTGTTTAAAGCCTCACATGCTTTGTTTCTGAGCATGCAAAAGTTGATGATCATTTCGTTGTAATAACGCCGGTTAGCTACCTTTCACCGTTCTTGGCAGTTTCTGTATCTTTGGGGAGAGCTAGACATGATTTTCTACATTTCTATAGTTCGCCTGTCTCTTGCAGTAAGACGTCGAGTAAAAGTGCTGTAGCTCTTATTTAATACATTTCTATGGAAACGAATGCCATGGACACAAAATTAAAAACAAGTCAAACAAACCCAGCTAAAAATATATTTCCGTAAATTCTCCTGGTCCACCGAGGTACACCGACCTGTT
>JAAXOA010004480.1:0-10248 GCA_036561885.1 Salina celebensis
CCTAACCCCGAAAATTCAGCCTACTTCTCCGTCAACGAATTTAGGAACGACTATTGATTGTTGTTTTTCAAATCTAAACCTTGATGCCTGGTACTACGAGACCTACTATAGCTACCACAATGCCGTGTGCGCCGTTTGGAGTTCCTAATGCTTTAATTATTAATCAACTATTGAAACTATTTATTTGTTTAAAAGTTCTTTTTATTTTAAAATACCATTGTTAATAATTAACAATAAAAATTGTCTTCGAACTCAACAACTGAAGTTTAGTTTCTTTAAAGTTGTCATTCTACCATACCAGTCTGTACAACGTTCAATGCACAAGTCTGTTAAAAGTTCAATGTACAAGTCTGTACAACGCTCAATGTACAAGTCTGCACAACGTTCAATGTACAAGTCTGTACAACGTTCAATGTACAAGTCTGTACAACGTTCAATGCACAAGTCTGTACAACGTTCAATGTACAAGTCTGTACAACGTTCAATGTAGTTCAAGTCTCGCTTTCGCTCCTTCACTAATGTGTACAACCGCACTGGTTTATGTACGTAATGGCTGTTTCGTAAAAGGAGTCGACTGTCTTCATGAACTTTGTACCATCAACTTCTCCATCATCCATTTGCTGCTTCCAAAGCGTCTTTGCCTTTACTCCAACCAACGTTTCTTGTCGCCGTGCTTCCAATACGGTAATTAACTTCTCCGGAGCTTTGAAAACTTCCACTGCACTAACCTCGTCCGTTTGAATTTTTAAAATAGCCTCAGCAAACCTGGAAGCTGGTTTTGAAGGAAAAGCATGTAAAGTCTTGATGACTGGTCATTAAAAAATCTTTCCAGGACAGCGGCGTTGTGCTCCGAGAGAAAATATGACTTCAAGGCAAATTGAGGAACGATTGTAAATTTTTCGCAGTATTGACTCAATGTCAACTGGAAGAATGTCGGCTGCTGCATCGACGCCATTGCGAACAATGTGAGCAGCACATCCAACTCCAGCAATCTTCTAGTTGTCAGAACGTTGCTTGGGTTTAAAAAACATATTCTTGAAACCGTTCCTCCAGCGCCCCGCAAAGTTAACATTGGCATTATCGTCACAAAAGCAAACCAGTTTTTAAGTTAATCCAAATTTTTCCAATGTTTCCATGAGTTTCTTCTTGTTCTAGGAGTTTTTGTTTACAATTTGAGGAAGACACAAGAGATAAGAGCTGGCAACAAGTGTTTTGGGGGAATGTGAAAACTTTTTTTTTGCGTTTATCAAACATTTACCCTTCTAGAGTCAGATGGTTTTAAAAACGTATCTGGATTTTTAGATAAATGTATTGCTGTATTTTAAAATAGTCAGGAAAGATTCAAAATAAGGACACTAAGGACACTTTTGGGTTCTATAAGGACGTCCTTAGTTTCTCGCTTTTTTTGGCCAAAACTAAGGACAGTCCTTACTAAATAAGGACGGATGAGAGGCCTGCATTTAATCCTTGTTGTTTATTATTTAAAAGACCGAACAAATTTATAAACCAAGTGAGGCAAAAGCTAATTTTTTTCATCTTACATTGAACAATGTCCATATCTAAAATGAAAATATGTAAAAATTCACAAATACATAGATAAATGAACGGGGCATGGAATAAGGATTTTTCTGTCCAAATCATGCAAATCTTGCCATAAAAGTTAATCACACTGGTAAAAACATTATAATCACTCTTGTTTTATGTTATGTTATGAGACTACCTTAGTGTGTATTGATTTAAAAAACAATCAGAGAAGTTTTAGCTGTTAACTGTCAGTTAAAATTACTTCCAATTGTGGTGTTGGAATGGTGACAATTAAACAGTTTAATTTCCAGTTTTACATGCTTCCCTGGTTTATCATGTAAATATGTAGGAATATGCACACTCGCAGTTTGCGACCGGCAATTTGTATTACCGCAACCCGCCGCAAGTTTGGCCGATTGTTTCAAAAAGCGTAGATACGCATTCATTGCGCACTGTAATTTTGATTATTGCATTGCTTTGCATCATTTCTTCAGCATCATTCAGTTTCCATTGATTTACTACTCGTGACTTCCCTTGAATTTCCAAGTTTCCAGAAACATTCAACTACATTAATTCTCCTTCGGTGCGCATCAAATCAGTTACAGTTGAAAGACTGGTACTGAGTCCACAACAAATGTGAAAAGTTTGGCGTGCTTTCCCTCATTTCAAAGGCTTTACGGTTTCGCACGCTGTGTACTCCATTGTAACCTTTTGTAAGTTTTGAATGTGAATGTTCTCTAAACAAAAGCAATCTTGTGCATGACACTGAATTCTTATTAACTTCACCATTTAGAAAGAGAACGTGTTTTTTTGCTTTAAAAAGGAGTATTTTACAAGTGCTTCCTTGTTTTCAGATACAGTATAACTTTGGTATCTTCATAGAAGTAACTTTTGGTTAGGGACGTCAACTCCCGCATTTTACTAAAATATAATACCAGTTTACAATTTTGCAGGTTTGATTCTCGATAGAAATTATACTGCATTGGGAATGAGTGGAATTAGTGAAATCTTGAGATTCATGTCTTTGCAGGAAATCCTCCGAAGACAGCAAGTAGTGCAAAGCAGTAATTATATTGGCAACCACACAACTTCATGAACTATCCGGCGGTGAAATTCCCGACCAGTTTGAGAACACAAACAACAGTTTAAAATTACTTTGAGGACGATAAAAAGCCTGTGTTTACGCGTGCAAATATCTCTCTGAATACCATTATATTTTCAGGTCATTTACTATTTGTGAAGAACAAATCAAACTTTAAAATCTCAAGTTTAAGTTGACGTGTTGGTTCTCACAAAAGGCAATCTGTGACCGAGTGCCCTCTGCTCGTCTGTTTGTCTGTCTGTACTACTACAAATGTATGAATAGGTTCTAGACACGAGGTGGGTTTTTGTTGGATTGAGGTTGATAATCCTTCAAGGGTATGATTACATTTTGAAGAGCTAGGAAGGGAAACTTGAGAATTTAGTGGTGTGAAACTTCCGGGAAATGATTACTAAACACTCCAACTTTTCCTATTCAAATCCGTAAACTACTCCTATTACAATGCAAATACTTTGCGGCTTAATTAGTATCCTACCGAAGTCTTTGCAAGCTAAGCCGTCTCTAAGCCGAGCAAGCTTCAAAACATATACACAGGTTTTCATGAATCACCACTCAGTATTGAGAAAATAGACGGAGAGTGTCTCTACTCGAGTTCCGACAAAGATTTGTGCATACCTGATACAATGGCTAATTAGAAATTAATTTTTTAATGAGGAAGTTTCTAGTTTCGTCCTATTCTCATCCGTAGATTAAGCTAACTTATACATGTATGTATTTCAACCTCAAGCAGAAAAATCTGCGAACACAAAGAAAAATGTAAGCCAAGCCGTAACACAAGGTTATTTT
Source organism: Salina celebensis (assembly GCA_036561885.1). Lineage (NCBI taxonomy): Eukaryota > Metazoa > Arthropoda > Collembola > Entomobryomorpha > Paronellidae > Salina > Salina celebensis. The sequence goes on from JAAXOA010004480.1 coordinate 3,413, forward strand.
AAACCACGGACTAAAAGAGGATGTAACTACTTACTACTTTCTCTTTTCTAATGTAACTTTTTCAGAACTTTACCCGATAATAACTAACCCCCAGGGTTTAGTCAAGAATGGCCTTTTGTCATTGTTTTGTTTAGTACTCATTAGTGTTAGTCATAAGACAATCTTTGAATATTTTAAACTTCAATTTCTATTACCTTTATCCAGAGCTGGAGTTATTGCCATTTATAGCTTTTTGTGCAAGACTATTCTGGCGACCCATTATTTTTCTAAACGTACACGGAGTAGAACAGTATTCTATTGTTCGGAGGTATTCATCAGCCGTAATTTACATTCGTAACAGAATAGTTTAGTTAATATTGAGTAGCGTCGCCACGGGACTTGATCTGCTTATTCCAGATCCAACATTATATTAAAAATTTCCGCATTTTGGACCTGCCAGTGTCTGTAACTTTTGTAAGAAGCCGAAAACCTGTAGAAACATGGTTTTAAAAGTACACAGGCTTCTCAAGGCAGTTGTGCAACTTCTCCCCTGCCATCCCCCTATCCTGCTTATGTCAGGAAAATTCCTGCTTATGTTGACCTTACGGGGGATGGCAGGGTAGAAGTTGCACAACTACGGTCGACCCAAGGTGTAAAATCCAATACTTGTTCTATTAGAATTTTATTTTCCATTGTCAATCAAAACTCTTCATTACGACTGTTCTTATGACAGTACCTAGTTTTGGTTTCATCAGATCTCGCTTAATTTTGCACATGCACATGTTTTTTTGTTTGCACATGTTTGCTCATGTTTACACATGCACATGTTTACACATGTTTGCTTACATATATTTGCTCATGTTTGCACATGTTTTTTAAATAGCAATCGTAAATTCAGGGGAAAATCAACCATTCTTAGCTTCGTATATAAAGCTTTGCACGTGTTATTGACCGGAAAATCGAAGCATGTTCGATAGCGGAAAATATCAAAAGTTTTCTATAAGATGGAATTATGGTTAACGCAGATGTAAATCCTTCGAAGCTGATTCCAACTCCAGCCTTGGCTCTTGGAGGATTACAAGAAAGGAAGTGCCATGGATTGTAATCCTGCCAAAAACTATTTTGCCAGTAGCCAGGATACCTTTCGGTTTTCACTAACGGAATTTCCATCGTGGTGTTGTGTGCTATGTAGCCGTTATAATAGGTCATGTTGGAAAATAATAGCTTCAAAAATTCGTGCTCATCTGACTTCATCATCATCCTCATCATCCTCATGAAAAACTCATTGTATTCAGTGTCGTACAGATTTCGCTTATCACTGTTGGTGTATTTTGCCATTAGAAACATGTTGTCATGTGTTGTGTAGCTACGGGAGAAAAAATCAAGTTTGACTATGTAATTATGCAGTGCTAAGCTTTTTCTTCCTGCTTTAACAGTGCTCTTAGATGTACTGCGCATTTCCAACATTTTCTTTGGGCTGTATTCTGAGAGTATTTTGTTACATTCATTATCAACTTCGCGAATGTAATGCCATACACTTCTCTGAAAGTCCACCCAGTATGTGTTTGCCAACTTATTAAGGGAATTTCCTTCAGAAATTACTTCCCAAACTAGTGCTGCAGGTAGTGAGGTAATGTGTCTACCTGTTGAGCATCCGTAATCAATATACATTACACCCCACATAAAATCCATTAAAGACGCAGCTGGAATATTCCTTGTGGCAAGCCAGTGTGAGGACTTTACTATGAACCACATACCAGCCGTATTTTGCGGAAGGACTTAACTGCGTCCCAAATATATTATATTTGGGATTTCTTATTCTATTTTCAAACACGGTGGAGGCATGAGAGTACGGAAAATGACAATGGTAACTGATGTCAAGCGTATGCCGAAGCTCAAAGAGGTAAGGACTTAACTGTGTCCCAATATATTATATTTGGGATTTCTTATTCTATTTTCAAACACGGTGGAGGCATGAGAGTACGGAAAATGACAATGGTAACTGATGTCAAGCGTATGCCGAAGCTCAAAGAGGTGCTTGCCTCTGGACCACACTCTACATGGACGTGGGTCCATGAATATTTGAACAATGCACAACAGCTTGGCAAAAACCGATGTAGGAAAATGAAAAAATCCTTGGTCCGCCATGAAATACTTGATACTTGCTGACTCAGCTCAGTGTAGCATGTCCATCCAGGCTTGTCTTCATAGTCCTTTTGTCTCCGCGCGAACAGTTGCTTTGAAACAATTGTGGGTATCACGAATGGCGCTAGCTCATAACTACTGTGTCTTGGTGTTAATAATTCCTGATATGTAATATGGACTGTGCAATCTTTGAAGGCATTCAAGTTGCTATTTAGATCTAAATTTTGCAATGATTGTCGAGCAGTTGTAACTAAAGCTACTAGTGCTACCGTCAGACCTTGTAAAAACATCACTCCGCAATTTAAAAAAATCTTACGTCTAATCCGTGCTTTCTAACCAATATATTTTCGAGGTTGAATCAATAATATTGAGCGGTATAAGAATATCGGATGGTTTGTTAAAATCTACAATGAGCAAGTGGAGCTTTCTAAAATAACTAAAAATACTTTGTGTGTTTTAATCTTTGCCTGGCATAACTACCTCGCTTCATTTAATTATCAAAATGGAGTTAAGTCACCTGCGCGTGTTTGCTTGCATAAATTCTAATAAGTATACTGAATAAGCTATTCGACTACCTGATGATTTCACACAAGTTACGAAAGTTTGCCAGTCTCAACGTATATAATTCAGAGTTAGTCAACAGTCAACACAGATTTCAGGATTTTATTGTCAAACATATCTTTAGAATGATAACACAAGCGAGAATTGCAATCGGAACTCTGCCAGCACAATCATTAAAGATAGCAGTTTAGGCCCAGGCATTGCGTATTGCATACAAGATGGGCTATACATATAAACGTGGAACAGACAAAAGGCAGTTCCGTAATGTGGAAGTCGATAGACACTTCAAGACCATAGTGGCAGGCGTTTTTCCCATCGTGTACAATTACCATTGTCTGTCCAATACTGAGTAGGGCGCGAGCCGGAGCAACACAAATGCATATGGTCACGTTCAGTGCATTACTGCAGAGCCAGTTTTATTTGTTTTAATAGAATTCTTCCGAATAATTCACAAAATATATTTGCTGAATAATACATATATATCTATTGGATGACCCCAGCGAATAAAATGCAACAAACCTACACATCGTGTTATGCGTCTTTTGCTGGGGATGCAGCCTATTGACATGAAGATTCCAGACCCGTTGGAAAAAACCCAGTGACTCATGCGGTATTTCGCTTCGGAGACACTTCCACAACCTAGATCAGAAGCCTCTTTGCATCCCTACGTCTTTCAGAAATTCTAAGAGCAAAATGTATCTTTAAACTCTTGTAGCCCTGAAACGGTGTAAAGCCCTACAACTAAAACAATGATATAGGGTAATTTTGACACAGAAAAATGTCAGTTTTATACAATCAATACTTCAAATCAGCAGGGGTTTGAAATATAACTTCCCAGAGTAGCTTGCAGTATGTCTGGGCACTTTTGCACACAATTGTATTTTCTTATGTACAACATAACGTCGATAGGAGTGATGTAAAGTCCCCCTGTAATTGGACGGCCCGTGCAATATTGCACCCAGACACACCCAGTGCGACGGTACTGGGAGATTCAATGTAGATTTGAAGTCCATGAAATCGTGATTGCAGCATCACGAGTGTAAATTTTCTGTGACGGGTCTCGTTACTTGTATCTGCTTTGCAAGTATGTAAAGGTAGCTAATGACAAATGATAAGCACTAATGGAAATACAACTTTTAGAAACGCTACAAAAATACCTTAAAACCGTGAATTGTCATATAAATGTGTCTACTGTGTAATGAACAAATGTACCTTGTTGTTAACAAGCAAGTGCTTGTCAAATACACACACAATTAAAAACCAAAAAATTTCTGTAGTAGATACTTAAGATGTAAATTTGACCGAATTTAACATCATAAAATCATGTTATCTTAGCTTGTATTGATTTATTTGGTTGAACATCGAAACCTTCCATAATATTAACAATTAAATTCGTGAGGCGAGAATTCTGATAATATTCTGGAATGTAAATGGACTGAAAGTTATTAAGCAGTGGTGTTTCCATCTATTTTTTGAAATATTTACAATAGACCCATGCGTTCATCATAGAAGCGTAACAAAACAAAGCGTTAAGAATCGGTTCCCAAACCGCATTTTAAGGCATATTTCAATTGTACTCTGAACGGTGCATTTGATATGTTTACTTATTTCCAAAAGTTACCTTGTAATATCGCCTACAGTACGTCAGTTTTACTTGAATTTTGAAATCATTTCAAAGACAGGGTGCCCCATCAAATAGGCAACCTACACAACCTAAGTAGACACAATAAGTATGGCGTCAAACGACCGAAGCACAAGCATGTGCAGGAAGCATTTGAGAAAGTCAGTGCCAACATATCCTATTAGAGAATAATTCAAATGTATACTTATGAGAGCACGGGAGTTCAACATTTCAATTTGAGTTTTCTTACATCGCTGACTTCTATACGCACTTTTGGCTTCGTACTGGACACTTTGAACAACTTCCTTTGCGTAATCAAATAATTTGCTGGTAATTACTAAAGCACTGACGCCCAGTACAACCAAAAAAATCCACAGAGTTACACACCAGTAGTAAATTATGAATCCTGTCGTTGCTGAGCTCATTTTTACGCAAAACCACGGGAGAAACACGACGCCTAAGAATTACGTATTTATTGCGACTCCTCCAGCAAACTTGAGAATGCGTAGGATTTCTTGTATTACTATGAAGAACGGTGTGTAGAGTTTACAAAACCCGGCAGGGTTAGATTTCCAATTTGAAAGGGTTTGAAGAGTTGATATCATTCGACTTAGCATCACAGCGAGAAGAAACACGAAGAATATCCCCGTTCGGAAAAGCTCCAAAAACACCAGATGCGCCACTGTGTACCTCAAACTAAATGAAAAGCCTGAGACCAGGTGTGACCGATACATAGGATGCGGTAGGAAATAATCCATGATATAGCGTATTGGATCTAAGCCAGAGAGTACAAGTCCCAGTGGAGAAACGAAATTGAAGATGATCAGGATAGGAAGTGAAAAAATAAGCAACTTGAGAATTTTGCTGGCTTCTGCAAACTTATGGCTGTTCCCTGCAGTAATATATTTGAGATTTGAATTGAGTCATTTTAGAAATTCTTCGTACAACTAGTATGAACAGGCTGCTTAAAATAGAAGTAATCAAAGCCATTCGAACCACTCATGTTCCTTTTCTTTGATCGTTTCAAACGGTCGAAACAAATGAATCCGAAGAAGAGCATGACTGACCAGATCTTTGCGTCTTGTTTGCGAACTTCGCAATAGAGGCAATGTTTGGGGGGAAGAATTCGAATAGGGTTTATGGAAAACACATCAACATTGACGAACTTAAACGATCATAAACGGACAGTAAAACTCCTATTAGAAATTCAATCAAATAAATGAAATAAATCAAACGCAAGGTTCAAATAGACTTAAGACATTTCTTTTCTAACACCCTCTACAAACAATGCTATTATTGCGATACTTACTTGAGAGTAGACTGCTTTAAAACTGAAGTATCACGTTAACACATTTCACATACGGTGGTTTTTGTTTGAGTATGTGGCAAATCATTACTACAGATGCCGTGAAGATTGCAAACAAGTTAAATTGGACAAGAAAATCTACCCTCTCAAACGCATAATTTGGTAACATGGAGGGATATGCGACTGCGTTGAAGAAACACGTAGATCAATATATTTGAATGCATAGCCAGACAAACTTGTTGGATATGTCGTGGCATCCATAAAATGCTATTGAGTGGTTGACATAGTTCCACCTAAGAGGAAACGGCCACAAAAAGCTGTAGAGGTTTTCCGTAAAACGGAATGCATCTGCTTCTGACTTATTCCTCAGCATTGTTTTTGATTAGGAAAAAAGATAATTCAGTTCGTGGACAAAGTTTGAACGAAGAGATCGATGTCAAGAAGTGTATTTTTATGAGCAGGTTTTATGATGGAGGACGGTAAACGAGCAACTACTAAATTGGAAATGAGCTAAAGCTTGAAACGGGTGAATTTAAAAAAAAATCATTGGTTATAAGAACTGGTAACCATAATTCCATCTTATAGAAAACTTATGATATTTTCCGCTATCGAACATGTTTCGATTTTCTGGTCAATAACACGTGCAAAGCTTTAGATACGAAGCTAAGAATGTTTGATGTTCCCCTGAATTTACGGTAGCTATTTAAAAAACATGTGCAAACATGAGCAAACATATGTAAGCAAACATTTGTAAACATGAGCAAACATGTGCAAACAAAAAAACATGTGCATGTGCAAAATTAAGCGAGATCTGATGAAACTAAAACTAGGTACTGTCATAAGAACAGTCGTAATGAAGAGTTTTGATTGACAATGGAAAATAAAATTCTAATGGAACAACTATTGGGTTTTATTTAACCGGATTTTATTTTAAAACACAGCGAAAAAGAAGAATGCAGTGAACACTGGAGAAACTCAAATCCAAATAAAGTGGACTGCGTTGGCGAGTTCTAAGAAAAACAATTTTAGTTGCTACAAAATGGTTATGCGAAAGTATTATATGCTAAATGCCTTGTAGACTCTTATCGACCAAACCTGGGATATGCTATAGGAATAAACTATACCAGCAAAGGCCACCCGTCTCACGACGGGGACATTCGAGACGGGACCCTTAACAGAACGGCTTTTACTTTTGAATAAGCGTAGAAAGTAATTTAGAGACTC
>JAAXOA010004481.1:0-10248 GCA_036561885.1 Salina celebensis
GGTAGACAACCTTGCACAAGCAAGCCCGGCAACAGTATCTCGGTGCGGAATGGTCTACGCTGACTACAGGGATCTTGGGTGGAAACCCTACATTGAAACGTGGCTTGGTAGACAAAAGAAACAGAAGATCGCCGACGAGTACAGAAAAAATGTCGACTTTTTCCTTGATAATACTCTCAACTTCAAAGCTGCTGTTTGCAAGGAACTGATCAAAACCACCGAGATTAATGTGGTTACCTCCATGACAAGACTTATGGACTCTCTCGCAACCAAAGAAAACGGGGTTGACCCAAAAGACGATAATACGTTTGATGTTATGGTGCGGTTCTATTTTGTGTTCAGCTTAATTTGGAGTGTTTGCGCTACTACTGATGAAGAAGGCAGGAAAAAGTTTGATGGTTACCTACGAGAGCTGGATCCTATATTTCCAGCCAAAGATACCATCTACGACTACTTCGTAGATCCACTAGCACGGAATTTCGTCCATTGGAACACGCTGTTAAGTTCTAACTGGCAATACGATCCAGAGTAAGCCAATGACTTGTTATTATTTCTGAACACTAAAATACTAATCACCAACTTGTTTTACAGCCTGCCGTTCTATAGAATTGTCGTACCCACTGTGGACACCGTTCGGTACAACTTTTTAACTGAGAATCTTCTTAAAAATTCCTTTCCCGTATTGATGGTTGGAAAAGTTGGCACAGGAAAAACCTCTGTGGTTCAAAGTGTGCTGACGACGCTTCCACAAGAAAAGTACGCTGTTCTTACAATCAACATTTCCAGCCAGGTATGTTTGACGCTGAGATAACCAACAACAATATTAATTTCCCCCTCAAACTAAATTGATTATAATATTTATGTTTGATAAAAAATATTTACAAACCAATATATATTTCAGACTACCTCGAATAACATTCAGAATTTTATCGAGAGTAGACTGGAACGTCGTGCGAAAGGAGTATTTGCGCCACCTCGTGGTAAGTGATTAATTGAAACTTGATAAATATTGAATATTTTTCTTTCCCTCCGATTGATTTGAAACATTGGTGCAGGCAAGTTTCTGATTACTTTCTGCGATGACTTGAATATGCCAGCGAAGGACGTGTATGGTTCGCAGCCACCACTTGAGCTCCTAAGGATGTGGTGTGATTATCGGTTCTGGTACGATAGAACCAATCAAACTACTAAAACCGTGACGGTAAGTATTTTCAAGTATTTTAGGCATGTTAGTTTTGCATAAAAAACAGTGACTAGTAAGAGGATTTTGGTTTCGNAAAACAGTGACTAGTAAGAGGATTTTGGTTTCGTAGAATATGTTTCTGGTTGCCGCAATGGGCCCCCCGGGAGGAGGACGAACTGAAATGACCCCCCGTTTGCAGAGTGTCTTCAGCCTTATCAACATGACTTTCCCGGAAGAACCTCAAATTAAGCGGATTTTTATGAGCATGCTAAATCAAGTCCTACATGATTTCGACCAGGAAGTCAGAAGCCTGTCTGAGACAGTCACAGTAGCTACTATCGATGTCTACTACTCCGTGTCTGCCAAAATGCTGCCGACTCCGTCCAAGACCCACTACCTCTTCAATTTACGAGATATTTCACGAGTCTACCAAGGGCTTCTACGTGCTAACAAGAAAGTTCACGACAGCAAGATCAACTTTAGTAAACTGTGGTTTCATGAGTGCTGTCGGGTATTCAACGATCGTTTGGTGGACGATAAGTAAATATCAAAATTCTAAATCATACATATCATTCATGTAACACAAAAGTTCATGTCCACTTCCTATTTTAGTGACCGTGAATGGTTTGTCACTTGTCTCTCTGAAAAACTTGGGACGCATTTGGACCAAACGTTCCAAAGTGTCTGTCCAAACAGATTAATGCCTATATTCGGGACATTCCTCAATAGTTCCGGATTATATGAAGACTGTAAGGACATCAAGGCTCTTCGCAAGTACATGGAGGAGGTCGCTCTTCCAGCGTTTAATAATGCCCCTGGAGCTGTTCCAATGAACCTTGTATTGTTCCGGGAAGCCCTTGAACATATTTCTCGCATTTCCAGAGTAATATCTCAACCGAAGGGCTCCATGCTAATTGTTGGCATCGGTGGACATGGGCGGCAAAGTTTAAGCCGTTTATCCTCTTCCATTTGTGGTCATAGTGTGTTCGAAATCGAAGTGAACAAGAGATACAAAAAGGCTGATTTCCGCGAAGACTTGAAAAAAATTTATCGAAGAACCGGAGCAGACAACAAGACTTGTTGCTTCGTCATGAATGACACTCAAATTGTTGACGAATCTTTTCTTGAAGATTTGAACAATGTGCTAAGTTCGGGCGAAGTTCCTAATTTGTACAAAGCCGACGAATTCGAAGACATCAAGAATACTGTCATGAAGGCTGCACTTCGTGCAGGATATCTAGAGACAAATGATTCCATCTTTAAATTCTTAATAACTCGGGTGCAGTTTAATCTCCATGTAGTTCTCTGTATGAGTCCGATTGGCGAATCCTTCCGACACAGGGTCCGACAATATCCTAGTCTTGTAAATGGGACCACAATCGACTGGTTTGAGAGATGGCCAAAAGATGCTCTCCTTGAGGTAGCCCAACGGTGGCTTGCGGATGTCAATCTTGATGACCGCTCCGCTGTTCTCCAGGAAGAAATGAGAGAAAAATGCTCCACAACTTTCGCGAGTATCCATTTCTCAGTTACTAACTACTGCCGAATCATGCTTGAAGAAATGAAGAGACACAATTACGTGACGCCCATCAACTTTCTGGAACTTGTTGCTGGTTACAAAGAGTTGCTAGCAGAAAAAAGAAAGTTTTTTGGAGATAGTGCTAATCGACTCCGAGGAGGTATGGCCAAGATTATAGAGACGCGGATCAAAGTTCAAGACATGACCGTGGAAATGGAGAGCGCCCAGCGACGTGTTATCGAGTACCAAGAAGAGTGCGACAAAGTCTTGGAAGAAATTACAAAGCAAAAGGCAGAGACAGACATTCAAGCCGAAATAGTAAGTAGACGAAAAGAGATAGTCGCTGTTGAAGAAAAAGAGTGTCAGGAAATGGCCAGAGTAGCTTATGCGGAGTTAGCGGACGCACTTCCAGCTTTAGATGAAGCGAACAAAGCGTTGGAGAGTTTAAACAAGAAAGATTTGAGCGAAGTTAAAAGTTACAGTCAGCCGCCACTTCTGGTTGCTAAAGTCATGGAGGCTGTAATGGTTTTGAAACAAGTAGATCCTACATGGGTGGAAGCCAAGAAACAGCTTGGAAACGCTGACTTTCTGAAGGAGCTGCAGGAATTCGACAAAGAAAATATAACCCAAAAGACTCTGACAAAGCTTGGGAAATATATTCAGTACAAGGATTTCATCCCGGACATTGTAGGAAAGGTGAGCTTTGCCGCAAAAACCTTGTGTATTTGGGTAAGGGCCATGGAACTTTTCGGGAAAATCTACAATGCACAAGTTGCTCCGAAGAAGGCGAAACTACTGGAAGCCGAAGCAATTCTTGCTGAGAAACAGCGAATATTGGCAGCACAAGAAGAAAAGATTAGGCTTCTGATGGAAAAGTTAGCGGAGCTCCAGAAAATCTACGCAGAGAAAATGCAACTGAAGGAAGATCTGGAGAGAAAGGCTGAGATATTTAGGCGAAATCTTGAAAGGGCGGCTATGCTTGTTGAGAATCTGGCAGGTGAAAGAGTTCGATGGGAGGCTACAATTAAAACACTTGAAGAGAAGTTAGGTTACGTAGTTGGTGACTCCTTACTCGCGTCTGCTACTGTTTCATACATTGGTCCATTTAGTAGTGACTACAGAATTGCAATGACCAGATCATGGGCGGAACAAGTTAGAGACCTCACTATTCCATGCGATCCGGAATTCGACTTTTGTGACTATTTGGCAAATCCAACCCAAGTGAGAATGTGGAATATCCAAGGCTTGCCAAGAGACACCTTTTGCACCGAGAACGGTGTAATCGTTACGAGAGGACGAAGAACACCGTTGATGGTGGATCCACAGTGCCAGGCTTTAAAATGGATAAAAAATATGGAGTCTGAAAATGGGCTCAAAGTCATTGATCTGAGGCAACCAGACTATTTAACAATTCTCGAGCAATGCATGGCAGTTGGAAGCCCGGTCCTAATGAAGGATGTTGGAGAGGATATGGATTTTACGCTTGCACCAGTCTTGTCCCGAAATTACATGAAACAGGGAACGAGGTTTGTGATTAAACTTGGGGATAAAGAATGCGACTACAATCCATCATTCCGGTTTTATATCACGACGAAACTTATGAATCCTCATTACGTAATTAGAATACTTTCTAACTTAATGACAATACGATTTTCTTCGTAGAGTATTCCGCAATATCTAAACACCTTGTTCAACTTCACTCGTAGGTGCCTGAAATCGCGAGCCGAGCGTCTATCGTCAATTTCATGGTCAAGGAGCAAGGGCTCGAGAGTCAGTTATTGGGTATTGTAGTCAGAAAAGAAAAGCCTCAGCTAGAAGAAATGAAAGATAACCTTGTCGTCAACATAGCTGCGGGTAAAAAGAAACTGGAAGACTTGGAACAGCTTATTTTGAGACTACTTGCGGAGTCCACCGGCTCAATTCTGGAGGATGAAGATTTGGCTAATACATTAAAGACCTCAAAAGAAACTTCAGATGCTGTCACTAAACAATTAGCTGTGGCTCAAGTCACAGAGGTAGAAATTGATGCCAGCAGAGAGCAATACCGTTCCAGTGCCAAGCGAGCTTCCATTTTGTTTTTCGTCCTCAACGATATGTCCAAAATTGATCCTATGTACCAATTTTCACTGGATTCTTATATCAACTTGTTTTCATGGAGTATTGAGCATAGCCCAAAGGCTCCAACTCTGGAGCAGCGAATCGAGGCGTTAAATGAATTTCATACGTATTCAGTGTACAGAAACATTTGTCGTGGTCTCTTCGAAAGACATAAGCTCCTCTTTTCTTTCCACATGAACGCTAAAATCATGGAAGAAGCCAAAAAGTTGAATATGCAGGAATATCAATTTTTCCTAACTGGTGGAGTCGTTTTAGATAGAAGCGAGCAAATGGATAATCCTACTCGTAAGTTCTAGCCATTTATTGCCAAATGCTCATTAGTGTTTTATTTGAAGATTTACGGATGAATGATTTTGTCTTTAGAATGGCTTTCGGAAACTGCATGGGATAACATCACCGAGTTAGACAAGCTGCAAAGTTTCAACGGAATTGTTATGAGTTTCGAACAACTCACGTCAGAATGGTACAACTGGTATACACATACTGAACCAGAGAAAAACTTGTTACCCGGTGATTGGGAGTTCAGGTTGTCGGAGTTCCAGAAATTAGTTGTTATTCGATCCCTTCGACCTGACAGAGTGTCATTCAAAGCAACTGCTTTCGTTAGCAACAATTTGGGTCAGAAGTTTACCGAACCACCTGTACTGGATATGGTTCAAGTTCTTATGGAGTCGTCAGCAGCCATGCCACTGATTTTTGTCCTCAGTCCTGGTGCTGATCCAGCGGCAGGTCTATTTACTCTTGCTGAAACTATGAAAATGACACACAGATTCTTTTCGCTTAGTTTGGGCCAAGGGCAAGCGCCAATGGCTACAAGAATGATTGAAGAAGGTAGCAGAGCTGGTCACTGGGTTTTCCTGGCAAATTGTCATCTTTCTCTGAGCTGGATGCCCCAGCTTGACAAATTGATAGAAAACACAATGGAGCGTGGACCACACAGAGATTTCCGGTTATGGCTTAGCTCCAGCCCGCATCCTGATTTTCCATTGAGCATCCTTCAGTCTGGAATTAAAATGACAACTGAACCTCCAAAAGGAATCAAATCGAACATGAAGAGGTTGTACAACAATTTTCCCGACAGCAAGTTCCATGGGCTTGCCAAACCAGAGAAGTTTAAGAAGCTCCTGTTTTCACTCACATATTTCCATTCAGTGCTCCTTGAACGGAAAAAGTTCCAGCAACTCGGTTGGAACATTGTTTATGCATTTAACGACTCCGATTTCGAAGTAAGCGATTTGCTGCTTGGCATCTACCTAACTGAGTACGAAGACACACCTTGGGACGCTCTTAAATACCTTATTGCTGGGGTAATGTACGGCGGGCACGTTACAGACGACTGGGACAGGCGGCTACTACTGAGCTATATCAACCAGTTCTTTTGTGAGGACGTTTTGAACGTACCATTTTACAAGTTGAGTGCTCTGCCGACTTACTTCATACCGAAGGATGGGGATCTGAATTACTACAGAGATGTGATTAGCAAGTTCCCCGCTGCTGATCATCCGGAAGCGTTTGGCCAGCATACAAATGCCGATATCGCGAGTCAGATTAGCGACGCAAGGCTACTATTCCATACTCTTCTAAGCTTACAAGTACAAAAGTCAACCTCTTCAAGTGAGAGCAAACCGGAAGACAAAGTGACCGCAATAGCAGCAGAGATCTTGTTAAAGTTGCCGAGTCCAATTGACGAATTCGAAACAAGGCGACTGCTTGGCGAGAAGGTTCAAGAACCTTTGAACATTGTTCTCATGCAAGAGGTAACGAATTTCCATTTTAATGTTTTTAAAGGAATACCCAGGAGCTCGCCAATTAATATATATATGGTTATGGTTATTCCTAGATCGCTCGCTATAATATGCTATTGGGTAACATCAAGAGGTCTCTGGTAGAACTGGACAAAGGAATCCAAGGGTTTGTTGTAATGTCGACCGACTTGGAAGAAATCTTTCAGTGCATCTTGGAAGCTCGTGTACCTAGAGTTTGGCTAAAGGCATATCCGTCTCTGAAACCGCTTGGTAGCTGGAGCAGAGACTTGTCATTGCGAATCGAGCAGTTAAGCACTTGGGCTACAACCTTAAAAGCTCCTATCAAATTTTGGCTCAGTGGATTCACTTTCCCAACTGGATTCCTTACAGCCGTTCTTCAAACTAGTGCTAGGAAATATGCAATTTCCATTGACACTTTGGTATGGGATTTTTCAGTTAGTAGTGTGGAGGCATCTGCTATAGTCTTGCCTCCAAAGGATGGAGTTTACGTATCGGGCTTATATTTGGAGGGAGCCGCATGGGATAAAAAGAATGGTGTCTTGATTGAAAGTGCTCCTATGCAGCTCGTTAATGCCCTACCCGTCATTCTTTTCAAACCTATAGAAGCAAAGAAAAAACCCCTTAGAAGTAATGATTCTTTTCTCGCCATATTATAACTTATCTTTTACATTAATCAAAAGCCAACACAGTAATACAAACCTTTCGTTTTCTTTTAAAGACATGTATGGTGCACCAGCCTACATTTACCCAGATCGTTCTGGAGGCCAAGGACGGCCACCGTTTGTTGTGACAGTAGAACTAAGACCTGGAGCAGAAACAATCGACCATTGGATTCAAAGAGGTGTTGCCGTCCTTCTGAGTTTATCAACTTAATATGTACCTAATTACCATTCGTTTAGTAACACTAGATAGAAGACACTGTTTATATGTATAAATAGCGATATTAGCGATAGAGTTTTTAAAAAACACACAATAAAGTATGCAACCAAATTGTTCCTAGTTTATGAACAAAAACCCATGTTTCTGTTTATATAATCTACACAAACTCTACTTTTAGAGACCTCCTGTTAACCTATTATATGAGTAGTGATCTTGCCATTCTATAGACTACGTAGTCTCGGGGTTCTGGCTTGTATGCATTTGTAATTTATTCTGTAGTAATTATCACACACGCTCGATCATCAATTTATACATGGAGATTTTTCTAAAAACTTGCTGCAGTGAAAACCATGACCTGATGATAATAATCTAGCCAATCATAAGCTTGCACGAATAAACGATCCTAACCCATCCTCCAAAAAATATACCATAATTAGAATATACTCCTGTCATGAAGGTCATTTCATTTCCAGGCTCATATCCATCCACTACACAAGAGACATGAATATAATATCGACGATTAATAGTGACTGAAAGTGCGAGTCTGGACAATTTAAATGATTTGATGCATTGACTCCTCGTGTATGTTTCACCTTTTACAATCATTGGAACATGTTTTGATAGTAGTTTAAAACCCGGCTTTAGCGTCACATAAGCAAGAAAACGAGTTTCCAAAATATGACCATGAGTGTTTGAGCCGCCATCGAGGCGCACAAATAATTCTTAGCGATAAAATCCTTGAGTCGAGCATGTAACATAAAACTTGCGTTTTGTAACTTTAGATGACCATGTTCTTATCATAAAAGTTTATAGGCTATAGTTTACCAAGGTATAAATACAACTTGGAGAACCAGAATCCAGTCTCAAGCAGTATTTGGAAGCTGTGCGTTGGAGAAGCTCTCGTTCTTGCTGTCTGAAAGAAGCAACTGTGTCACTTTACCCCTTTGCTGTTCGACTAACTTGTTTGTGTGCAAATCAAAATGGGTGCTGCAAGTGAAGACAATTTGACTGCTGTCCTTCATGACATTATGGATCTCAGGCTGGTAATACTAATAAAGATTTTGGATTTTATTTTGAACTAAATTAAGCGTTTCATTTACGTAATGCAATGTTTCCATTATCTATTTTGTAGGAGCAACGCCCCATTCCAGAGCCCAAGGACGACGGTATGAACATGTTTTGATTTTTTAATGACTATCTGCATTATATGCATAAATAGCGGAAGATTACATAGGGAATTTGTATTGCAGAGGTTCTTATCCGCATGGCTGCCGTTGGGATATGCGGTTCAGATGTCCACTACTGGACACATGGATCAATTGGGCCTTTCGTGCTAACAGCTCCAATGGTCATTGGACACGAGGCTGCAGGCATTGTCGCCAAGGTTGGCAAAAATGTTACTACTCTGAAGGCTGGAGATCGGGTTGCGATCGAGCCGGGTGTACCATGCCGCAGGTGTGACGATTGCAAACAAGGAAGATACAACTTGTGCGATGATGTCGTGTTTTGCGCTACGCCTCCCCACCACGGAAATTTAACCCGGTATTACACTCACGCTGCCGACTTCTGCTTTAAACTTCCCGACCATGTTAGCCTTGAAGAAGGTGCTCTTCTTGAGCCGTTGTCTGTCGGAGTTCAGGCTTGCAAACGTAGTGGTGTCACCCTTGGAAGCAAAGTTTTGATTACTGGAGCTGGTCCCATTGGTCTTGTCTCAATGCTTGCAGCAAAGGCAATGGGAGCAAGCCATGTTATTATGACTGGTAAGTTAATTTGCATTATCTAAAAAAGAGCTTTATATTTTTAAGCGCAATCATAAGCACTCAAAAACATGTTCCTCTCTCGACAGATATGGTTGAAAATCGTTTGCAAGTGGCAAAGAATCTTGGTGCTTCTCATTCGGTCACTGTAACCAAAACCGCTACTGCTGAACAGCTCGCTAAAGAAGTTGAAAAGACTCTTGGTGCAAGACCAGACATTTGTATTGATGCCTGTGGTGCTGAGAGCACAATCGCTTTAAATATGCTGGTATGTTTTTTTAACAAGAAATGCTGAAATCTAGCTTGGCGTGTAGACAAATATATCATTGAAAAATGAAATTTGTAATCCACATGGTTGAAATGTTACTTTTTAGGCTGTCAAAAACGCTGGAGTAGTGTGTATAATTGGACATGGCCCACCAGAGGTCAAAGTACCAATTATTCAAGCTGCCGTCAGAGAAGTTGACATTCGTGGGGTCTTCCGTTATGCTCATTGGTAAGTTCAATTTCTCTCAGAATATATAGATACTGAAAGTAAGCCAGATTATAAAGCAACTAAGAAAACAACTCGTTTTTTCTTTGATGGATACAGCTATCCTATGGCTCTTTCAATGGTTGCATCGGGAAGTGTTGATGTAAAGAAGCTCATTACGCACAATTTCAAAATGGAAGAAACGCTGGAAGCATTTGAGACTGCAAGGACTGGAGCAGGTGGAGCTATCAAAGTAATGATTCATGTTTAAAACGGCTAAAAATATGCAGGGTAATTTATCGGTTATCAATAAAAAAGTTCAAACGCATTCAACCTCAACCTTATACTGACAGATTGAATGAATAGCCTAATATTTCCACGTGTATCATATTATATCAACATCGACTTGATAAATATCACAACATTGCGTAAGCTGCCAATTTAGTAATGAGCGAGTGCACAACCCCGACATGTCACTACATCGTTTGTCATTTGTAATTTGCACCGCTAATACTATTTTCTCATATTTCTGATGCATTTCACATGTCTTTCGC
>JAAXOA010004482.1:0-10246 GCA_036561885.1 Salina celebensis
TACATTTCGCATTCCAGTATGCAGCAGTGGCCGTTGGTTGGTGCTATGGGTAATACAACACTCTTTGTTCCGTGTCGTTGTTCTGAGGGAACGGCAACGATAATGGGAGCTAAGCTCAGCACTTGAGATGCATACTACAAACAAAGTCTAGAAAACTGATAGAATGAGGACCAAAGAGGTGCTCCCCCTTACATGACGTTTTGCATGGTTTGCATCGCCAAAAAAATGTTTAGGTAACAAGTCTTTACAGGATAGTCATGGCTTCAGATGTCTAAGGATGCATGCTAATGCAATTACAAAAACTCTTTTTGTGATACACATAACGTTGGACTGTAGCGCACTCTACTCTATAAAAAAGTTTCATATATACTGTCATTTCCAGGCATAACCATTAAATCTTTTAAAAGAATATCATCATTTTCTGGCTTCTAATTGCATCTGAGTAAAAGTTTGCAAAACTTTGTGTGTCTCTTAGAGAGCCAAAATTGCATTCAAGATTTAATTTGCGAATGAGTTGCACTTTCCCCACGAACGAAAATGTCATGAGTAACTGCTACATTAATTTAGATATATCAACAGCTTCTAGTAGATTCACATTCGCTTTCCCTTCAACTGTTCCTTCCTCCGTGGTGTAAATAAAAATTTGTGTTTGCCGATTCTGTCATAGGTTACATGTGTCCAATTATGAAGATAAATTATTTTTTTAAATTAAACTCTGTTACCCAATCAAAAAACTATAAAATGTTTAAATGTGTCAACAGAATTATTTAGAGTCAATGGAAAAAATTCGCACCGACGCCCATCGGCAAGAAGTATGTTTTCGTGTATGTGGTTTTTATGCTCTAACTATCGAAATATGGATAAATTATGTGACAAAGCGTTTCCCCTGAACGAACCTACAAATCAGAAAATTAATTTCCATGATTTCTGTTAAGCCGATCAATCTACTCGTCACTTCATACAAATCTGAATCAGTATTTGGTTCACACATAAACATAAGCTTGAAAGCTTACAAATACGAAGCTGTAAGAAATTTCAGAGAAGAACCTTTATACACAATTTCTTCTCAAATGTATGCTGAAAGTCGTATTAGCAGTTGTATTAGTACTATAGTTCATTTCTATAGCCAAGTACTTTAGTTCCTGACCTCCAGCCTGGGGATATTATAATCACTACATAAACAGCGTGAGATTGGACTTCGGAATCCATCTCGAATTACAAAACTTGACATCGAGTATATATGTAATAAGAATCTGATATCGGTCACAAGAAATTCTACAGTCAGACAGGCGGACACCGTTCTCATTACACTACCTGAGCAAAGGAGTCCAGTAGACCTTCGGTTCCATTGATGTTTTGCGCAATGCTTGGATTCAATATGAAAATTGATAAATCAGAGAGGTAGCTATTTGTCATTATTTTCTGAGTGGGATGTGAAATATGACGCTAGATTAGAGAAAAGAGTGTAACTGTTCTATGGTTGAATGAATACGTGCAATAAAGTCTGTGAGGTTGAATAGGATTAGGTTGATTAGTAGTAAGCTGTATTGACGAGAGACCATATTCCACGGTGTTGTTAAAATCCTCCTCGATTTTATATGATGACTATGATTAATCGTTTGTATCTGTCAATTTGATTCCTTTTTCTGTACATACCGCAGTTATGTGGGAGCCATTATGTGACAATACAGAATTATTATTATTATGTGTTCACTTTCACTTGTCATAATTTAGTAATTATAAATTTTCAACGTAATATTTTCAATTAGGACAACGTTCATGAAGACTTGTTTACGTGTATGGTTGGTGTGTATCAGAATAAAATATATCTGGGGTTTCGGTATCCTGATCTTATAGCCTGTTTCGTTGATTGGCAGTTTTTCACATTGCGAATGTGGGTGAATGTGACAACTGGACCCAAACCAAAACCAAACATATGCCAGTGGCAGAACAATTTCGAATCCGCATGGCATCATTAATGTTCCGCGTGGGCGAAACTTAGTTAGGGGATTATTTGTATTTCAATTGTAACGAAGCTGGACAATGTATGTAAATTGTAATTGGAAGATAAAACTTAAAGCAGACCGTACGAAATTTAATCTACCAACTAAGTATTTGAAGTAAGTGTTTTAGGTCCTCTTTGGGTTTATGAGTGTTTAGCCCGGGCCCATATCATGCAAAGAGATACATGCCGCTTTGATAAGGGTGTATTCAATTGTGCAAATATATTCATTCAGGATTGTGTGGGTGAAATAGTATTGATTCGTGGATGACTAACAGAATATCAATTCACATCACAAGTTCCAAGTAGAAATGCTACAAACCATGTAATCAATCGCAAACCCAGATACTGAAATTAATCAGAACCAGAATGTTGCGAGCCGTTATCGATGACAGAATCAACACAGGAAATTTCCATATTTCAGAACGTTTTCCTGGAGTTGTAGCACTACCTACTTCAGTTTTTGCTAAATGCCTTTCCACAAAAATTTATAGTTTTTTTCGCCTTTCTATTTCCACTCAACGAGTTTCGTTTTGCCGTGGCTACATGTTATATTATATTTTTGTTCCTTGAACATATCCATTCGGTATTTGCAATCGCAAGTTTTAAATTTGAGACTCCCAGATGTCCAATTCTAAATTTTAGCCTGTAAAACAATCATAACAAATCCCATGAAAGAAGACAATGATAATAACAATTGAATCTGCTTTACTACTGTTGATACATTTGATTGGAATTAGAATGGATTAATTTTTGAATGTACAGCTTCATGGTTGCATTTCATAGTGCAGGAAAGCATCTATGTGTGCATGCAAAACAACTATAGTTATACCACAACCGTTCTCAGTTGTGCATGTGGTAAGTTTTCTTCGCTTGTTTTCTGTTGGAATTAATGCCCTCCAGATACACATTCTTTTAAGAGCGATTAAATTTCAGATTGGTGACGTTCAAACAAGAGATAATGAAAGTAACGGTGTAAGTAGCTAAACTAAAGAGAACTGAGAAAGGTAGATGTGCCATACGTAAGCTTTCTTGGCTCCGTTTCACTATCCGTTCACTCACACACTTCCTGAAAAGTACAACAGGAACAGGAAACGTAAGGATGAGGGGAGGAAGAGAAAGAAAGAAGATATATAGGATGTGATGAGAATCTAAAACACGCTGTTTGTTGGTGAGGATGAATGTTGCTCATAATGGTGAGCAGTGTAAATAAATAGAAGTGCATACGCAAAAAGTACTCAACACATTTCATCTCCAAGTAAAACTTACTGTTACTCAGTAGATAACATTGTTGTTGGCAAAAGAGGAAATGAAACGTTGAAAATAGCTGAACTAATGATAAGGGTGTGTGCGTGTACATTTTCTCTCCATTAAGCTATTCTCACTCCACAAGAACATCTTCACATGGTTACAACCTGGATTTCAACTACCTACTTCGTAGCGAAAGCTGAAGTGCGCTTTCACATACTTGAAATCGAACCCACTGGGTGACACGATAGCATACTTGTAATAATTAGTTAATTTTTAACAAAATTTGTCAAACCCTCAAAAATCATTTTAATATAGAGTTTATAAACCAAGCAATCCGTGAGATGTAAAAGGTTTTAATCAGAAAAGCAAAGTGTGTCAGTTAATATAAGTAGACTTAAGTCGATCAATATCTAATAATTGGCATAGACAAACAGACAGATAGAAACTTTACGTACCGTACAATAAGCAGCAGTAAACAATCGGATTCAATCTTTTAATAAGACTCCGGACCTTCACGTAATTAAGACCTTTTAAGGAACATGATCCACGCTCCACAGCGCTTACCAGTGATACGCCAAATGGCACGTTATAATCCAGGATACAAAAATTTGAAATTTACAGGCATCATAATGGTGACAACATAATCCGAAACACTACAACATTGCAGGAAGTTATGATAAAGAAAGTTGAAATCTGAAAAGATGCATATCAGAATCAACACTCAACAGTTGCAATCTATCTCATTAATTTATGATAAAAAAGTTACCTAAGCTACGGACAGACAAACACACTTCCCAATATAGACTTCTTTGTGCAACGCGAGTCAACAGGTCATGAACTTATCACTAGGTTGTATCCAACATTATCCACGAAGACACGAAACTTTCATCAGGAATTTTATGAAGTTCTGATTTCTTTGTATTAAAATTTTGTTTTGTTAGTAGGTAAAGCACACATGAGGCATTTCTTTTAGTTTAAAACTTCAAGTATTTTCAAGTTTCCAAACCTTCAATTATCTCTGCGCCAAAGTAATTTACTAATAATAACATAAAATTTTTATTTGTAGCGTACAAACAATCTGGCAATTTATGTTTTACATAGGCAGAAACTCTACCAGATAAACGGGCCATCATGTGAGTTTATATTCACCCCACATCTTACATCAATATCATCGTCCAATGCGATTTTAAAAAAAATACCTGGCCAATGGGAAAGTAGTCATAAACAAGTTTAATCGTAATGTAACCGAAACAGGAATTCAAGCAACAGCGACAGCAGTTCCAAATTGTTTCGCAAAACAGGCCAATTCTTCTTTAAAGGATAAAAATGCAATCTTGAAATGTGAACAACTGAGCTCAGCAAGCATTCCATCTAACTTGGTACTTTGTTGGTTACATTAGCGCAATATCCTATCTAGCATTATCATGGACTTCGAACACGCATCCGTGTAACTCGTAACGTTGGGAAACTCATGCAAGCCTGAGTAAGAAAAGAAAACGCATAGTGTGCATCGGAACAAACAAAAACTGGCATAATTTATGAATGAACACGAAAGCGTCGTTGATAGTAAGGGAGAAAAAAGCATCGCGGAGAATTTATTCATTTCAGAAGCACCGTAAGCAACGCTCATTGTGGCTCACACATGGCTATTACACAAGGTAGTAATAGTTCTGAAGTAAAAAGCAAAGAAACCCAGTACTGAAATGAACAAGTTTTGCCACAAAATGTTGTACTTGTCTACTTCAACTGTCCTAACTGAAATTGGGCATTTTATTTTACGACCATGTAGCAGTTGTACACCAAAGCCTTTTCTGATGGCGTAAACTCACGAAAAGTTAATCCGAACTGTATTGAATTACATTCCCGTCGAAAACCTCAAACCTCTTCCATTATTGTCAGAACAAACATGTATTACTCCCTTCCCTACAACAATGTCTGAGTCTAGATATATCTATTTGAAATGATATAATTACGATGTAAAAATTTGACAGGCAAGTTTTGAAAGGAAGCTCCTTTGCACTTTTTCTTTTCCCTTAACTGCCGTTTTATAAGAAAACGGAAGTTTCTTCTCATAGTAGGTATTTCTTTTTAAAAATAAAACGATAAAAACATGGACAATGAACAAAAGTTTGAAAACATTTTCTTCACTCTCGAAAGATTTCTTGAATAAGTGTTAAGGGAGTTGGTGGGCGATAATGACAGAGGGAAACGAGAGAAAAACTTACATAAAGGGGAAGTTTATATTGCCGAATGAATTTTTCTCTTGCTACTTCCATATCCTTCTCTACAAGGATGAGAAAATGAAAACCTGTGTGCTCTGCAATAAAATCGATATTGAACAGATTTTTATTCTCTTTTTTTCTCAATAGCGGGTGTGTACTTTTCGAGGTGGTAATGGCATTGATGATGGTTTCCTATAGTTTACCCGTAAGGGAATATATTCGGAGAGAGTAAGCCGTTGGCAGATGAAAGACGTGAATGGTTTGGCTGGTTTGATGATAATAGCTGTGGTGATAATGATAATAATAGCAGAAGCCACATGGCTAGAGAATTTTACATGACCACTTCTAAAGGTGTGGAAAAGGAGCCAAAAACTTTCTTTCCTCATCAACTCAAGTTACTCCTATCTTCTTTCCACGTTCGAAGTTCTACGGATTCCTTTCCCTCGTTTAAGCATACTTATTTATTCAAGAGATGCAGTCAGATAAGAATTTTCCTCGTACTTTCACTTTGAGATATCTCCTCCAGTGATGCTTTGTGTAAAATATATCGTTTTTGTATACCCGTCAAGGAGAGCTTTGACTACTAAAACAACACTGAAACAATTATCTTGCCGAGCAACCGATACACTCTACTACGCCAGTTATATAAGAACCGATGACTGTCCCTAGTCCCTATAAATGATATTTCAGTGTATTTTAATACGGAATATTTATCGGTACATTGGCATGCCAAGTCGAAAGGCGCTGAGCTAACAGAACACCACCAGTTCTACTGGTTCACCTACATTCTTCATTCAAATGTGTTTCTGGGATACGATTTAATGTAGGGCCAAAACGTTCCCTGAAATACGTTCGGAGCTCTCCTCCTAGTAATGGGCGGCTTAGGAATAGGGCGAAAAGTATTTATTTTCTACAAAAACATTAGCATGATTTTCATCACGAAATTCCCTCCCTTCCTGGCAGTCTAAGCAGTATAAATACGCATACTGCTTTTCTGGCAATAACCGCCAAAGTAGCACATTTGTCGTCATCGTGATGGTTATGTGAGCAGGCAACTGATAACAAAAAAAGGCAGCACACCGCTGTCATCATCACCTACGGAAGCGGACCAAATATATAGGGAAATAATATGAATGATAATAGTTATTGTTTAGGAATGTTTGTTAGTGCTCATATAGAATTATAAAGTGAGTAGTTGCGTCTTTTTTTTCTCCAATGTTCCCTAGCCATACTTATTTCAAGTAGTTAACATTCGATATTTCATATTTTTTCACTTTAGATGTCAGCCTACAATTGCTTTTACTTTTGCTTATATCGCTTTTTCACCAATGATTGTAGACATTTATGATCAAATTTATAGACATGTTTGCGTTGGCAAGATTAGTGGAATAAATTTCTTGCCTATGCTTACTATTTTCAAAGTAAGAAAAAGCAGGATAGCTCATTAGTTTTCACCCACATCGCTAACGACCTTCCTGGAGAAGCGATTTAACACAACAGCAGATTGGTTGGATGAATGTTTGGTTTGGAGGTTCATAGCTACAAACACAAACACTGTCGACGAAAATCCCAACAGTATTCATTTCATACGGGCATTTCAATACTTTGCCTTCCAAATATCCGCTTTTCACTTTGATATCTTTATAGTGGTGAATCGCTTGTACTACCTCAGTGTAACATCATTTTAAGCATCTTACATAATGTACCCTGCACAGGTTCTTATTACATTTTATTATAGTAAGGACGCTTATGAGAAGAATACATATTTTAGTTATCTGAAGCGTTGATGTTGGCCACAACATTGTTGTAAGATCTAGAGACTTCTGCTTCCAAGAAATGAGACTCAGGTGGAAGAGATTTTCAAATCTTCATAATTGCTTTTCATATCGACCGAAAAGATCCGTTATACCGTTTAGTATTTTTCTTTTGTTCATAATAGATTCCAAAACGAAAGCTGTTTATGCCAGTTTTACTATTTTTGTAAAACAGTTGTACAGTTTACAATCGACAGTTAGCAAATTGTACATTTTTAAAATATATTTTCATACATGCCAATCTAGAATGGGTTATTACCAGTCTCTGCATTGAAAGTAATTAGTTTTTAGGAGAAATCCAAACATCATTTAATGTTTGTATGACTTACTAATGGTATGATATATCATCATTTTTTAACATGGAAATATTTTAAATTTTCAAGATTAAACCCAACACTTGCTATGCATGGTATTGACACACTACTGAGTGAAACCATGGCCTGTAAATCTATTGGAAAATTGGTTATTTAAATATGTTGAGAATTTCCGCAATACTAATACTATATTATTACGTTGAAACTATTTAATCCTCCTCTCGTATGAGTATTTGTGCCTAGCTCATGCATGTTTCAATTTTCACTTGAGAATATGAGTATTTGTTTTTGTGCTTAGCCGGGCCTCTAATACTGATAAAGTAGTCTTGTTAACATATAAATACAAGCAACTTGAGAACGACGGTACGATGTAAAACGTGAAATCTAAGGGAAACATGCAATCCCACTTATATAATTCATGAAATATATTTTCTCTTTGAATTATTTCAGAGACGAACAGCTGAACCATTTGTAGCCTTCAGAATGCTTGTGAAACTTAAAGTCTGCAGTTGCTGATGATGAAGCAAAAAGCTGTTTCTTGGTTGGCAACCATTTAGCGGAAATTAATAACTTTTGATGTGATACAGACTCACTCATTCTTATTGCTCAATTTGCCTAATTGTTATAGTATCTGTTACGTGAGTTTGTGTATCATGATATAATGTATCATCATCATCACATCATGCATTTGGTATATTATCTTAAGTATTCTTCAAACTCTTTCTTCATATTTTTTAGTGTAGTAATTGTTTGGAAAACCAGATTTTCTCCGTAAAAGAGTTTAACCAAGGTATTTTCGGTTTTCCTGTTTTGCAAGTGTGCTTTCTCGGGGTTATCACTACCACATTTTGTATTTTATTTAATGCTGGAGAAAAAAACGTGAAGTCTTTACTTCTATTAAAATGGAAGAGAACCCTTCAAAATAAATGATTTCATAAAAACGTCTACTTCGAATATAAATGACGGTAAGCTGCAGTGTTCAAGTACACCTGCACTCCTGTAGCTAATAGTTTGAAGTAGATGTGCCCGCTTTTTCTCTTTTTCTCTGGCAGAAAACTCGGCAAGACAGATGCACGTGTTCGTATTTGATGCATAATCATCATTACGTGTAAGTCTGCAAAATGCTTCATCAAGCCTAACGACAAACAATCATTTTTTCAAATTACCGNTCTTTTTCTCTGGCAGAAAACTCGGCAAGACAGATGCACGTGTTCGTATTTGATGCATAATCATCATTACGTGTAAGTCTGCAAAATGCTTCATCAAGCCTAACGACAAACAATCATTTTTTCAAATTACCGTTCTGCCGAGTTCCAACAACAAGTTTTCAGCTCCGAACAGTTCTGTCTGGGCTCTCGTTGTAGTGAAGATTAGACGAATTCAATTTATTCTCTGCCACTTCCATCTGGTCATTTGATCATTGACCGTAAAGTAAACAAAAAAATCCGCTCAGGCTATAAGTGCTCACATTTGTTTGAGCAAGGCATATTTTCCTAATGGGCCTCCAACTATTTTTCTTTCATCTTACGTCTAGCACTGCATTGCAACGCGAAACTGGCAAAGAAAAGATTACGGTAAATCCATCGAACTTGTTTGTCCGTTTGTCCACGCTTGTGCTTTCTCTTTCATATTCATTATTTGCTGTACACAACATCGCTGACAGTATTTGACTTACAAAGCCTTTGTCTTATTAGTCGACTTCTTCCGTGAAAGCTTGTCGCAGTTCAAACTATAGTTACCGTCAATTCAAATCAACATTCAAAAACGAGCAACAGCTTACTACAGTACAAAGTACAACAGTCAACGATTCAAAGTATAAAGCACATTCTCAACTGCATTATGTAACTAAACATTTTAGATCTGGTGTGGATGTGTAATGGTCTGCCCTAATGTTACATAATATTAATGGCGAATCGAATAATTAATAAAATGATCATATGAAATTGTTTTACATTATTAGAAGTTATTATGAACCCATATTACAGATTTCAAGCAGGTAAATGACATATTTTTCCATAATAAAAGTACAGAAAAATACATAAAAGTTGACACGCAACCCTCCTGTGTCCTGATAAGATGATATGTTAATGAGACAATGTAATATACATATTCAAAAACAATATTTCCGAATTGAAGCTATGATTAACGAATATTTTTTCTCGGTTAAGGACAAACAACTGTAAAGTTCATACCCAATACTTCCAAACCAAGAATGATTCGGACAGATAAGAATGGACTAATTTAACCAGTCCGTTACACCACGAAATCTTGAAGTAGCGAAAGCGAAGCCACGATAATTTCTTGTACACACGATTCATTGAAAACGCATCAATGAATTCTCGAATCATTGATTGCGAACGAATGTACTCATGAAGCAATTGAATATATGAATCGTTGAATATAAATGTGGACTCACGAATCATTGTTAGCATCATTCATGTCACTGTATCTCGTTCACGTAACGAAATATGACATCAATGCTATAAGCAGAAATGATCAGCTCGACGAAGTCTATTGATATCTCGAATAATATTTTATCGTATTTAATGAACCATTATAGCTAACTTTAATGATGCCATTAACTAACGAACGTGATGACATGAAACCTTGAAAATACGTCTCCTGAGTTATTTTTCATCGACG
>JAAXOA010004483.1:0-10243 GCA_036561885.1 Salina celebensis
TTCTAAAATGTGTTTCATGTAATACGAGTAATAAAACTAACTGCGTTGGGAAATTATGTTCATACGTTTAGCAGGAGTGCTGTTCTGAAAACCTGTTTGCACAACTGCATAGATTTTCATAACGCAAAGTATTGATGCAGACATCATTTTAATCCAATTACGTAAAAGATGGATTGATTCGCCAAAAAATGCAAATTTTAACGAGTAGTTAGTGTTAGTACTAGTACGTGTAGTTACAGAATTCACACGCATTACTCCGCCTAATGGTTTTAGCGTTCCTTTTGCACCAGGTTTACTGATTCCATTCCTGAATTTTAAACTTTTATAATGAATGAACTAATTCAGATTTTTGTTATCTCAAGTCAAGACCCACTTTATATGATGCAGATAGTAATAGTATAATGATTAAACCGTTTACACCTAAGTGCTAAATATACCGTGAGAAACTCCAAATTCCAGAAACTCATCCCTTTGCATTTGATTGAAGCATGGTGTTGTATCAAACAATTTGTTTTCTTTCATAAAATTCATACAAAATGTATATTATTGTCTTAATTTTTAATGCAATGTGAATGGAAGAAAAAGAGAATGGGCGATAATATTTTCATCTAGAGTAATACCCAAATGATTTATTATGGTGTTATCCGGCAACCAAATTATCACCTTGTATGCAAGATGAGTTTCTTATTTACACTTATTATTGATAAACTATTCTCTCTATAACATGTATTATTCTCCATTTTTAATTTTGACACTATATTATAATTATTATAATTCACAGATCATGAACAATGTTCATAGAAGAAAGATTAGGCTCGGTTGCAAAGAAACAAAAGTTGTATTATATCGTTACGTACGAGGTACGAGATTGACATGTTAATCTCGTAAAAGCAACGACTGATCTAACGGCAAGGAGAGAAGGGTTTGAGTGAGTACTGTGTTATTTGAAATTTCTAAATTGATTTTGTTTCACATTAGTTGTAAAAAGACAAAAAAGCTAAACAAATTATAATTAAGCACCATCTATAAAATAATTAGGATATTTCTTATTTAAAAATGAAACAATTCGCTTGCATTAAACAGAAAATAAAATGTTCAAAATCATTGAATTTTTTCAAAGAAAACTCTTTTCTTCTTTGGAGTGGAGCTTAGAGTTTTGGCTGGGGTTAACGTAGACTTGTTTTCGTTTTCTTTATCCGAAAGATCATGCTACAGCCTCCTCCGAAGTAGTTTGGCTCCTCCCTGGTTTGCGCTCTACATCCGGTAGAGTGTTGAAGCAGCTATCACTCCAAGATCGATCTGGAATCCCACCGATTTCACATTCACTCAGAACACTTTCTATTTCTCTATTGACTGCTATGTATCGTTACTTACATTACTCGGGAATGGTGAGACGCCTCCGTTAACTTAGAGGGTAGATCGTACCTCCTCCGCATTGGAGTTCCACCCGACGTTTTCTCCCAAAATTTTTCCACGTTTCCAGCCTGGTGTTGCAACAAACTGTTGAGCCTTTTACTTTTTCCGTTGGATCCGGGTCGGGTTTCCGTTGGATCCCCTGGAAACATTTCATGTTGGGTCGTACATCATAAATTATGATTCATAATACAACTATAATATTCATGCAGGCCCCTCTTTTTTGAACAAGCCGAAAAATAAATGCCTTCATGGATATAGTTGACAGTTGATAGTATGTAGTACAGAACCAATCGCATACGCTGACTCATTACTGTCGTCACCCGGTTCCTGGTCAAGTAAGAACACTTCCTGTGGAAGACTACGTCTCTGCGCCGCAAGCGAAGCTTAATGTAATAGTTGACGAGCATTATCAACTATTGAAAAAAATCTTGGGCTTTACATACATATCGGAGATTCAAATAGAATCAGTCATGAGCGCAGAAGGCTTCCACCGACTTGGAAAGCACCACCATGACGAGTTTCGCTTTCATCGGGCCGACCGAATTCATCAAATGCTCATGGAAGACTTCGACTTCTTGGATGCAGCTAGATGGAAGACAGGCAACTTTGAGCCACCCACTTTTAACTACAAGGATGTAATCGGTAAAACTACTAATTTCATACTAACTCATCCGTAGTCCACTAAAACTTGAAAAACCTTAATGCAACCTGCAATGGTCTTCATTTCAGGTGACGAGCCTTTCCGCAAAGCTGCCTTGGCCCATCCAAACGGACTGATAGACTTTGATCATTTTACGTACCGGACGCCTTCTCGTGTTAGTATATAACATAGTAATGATGGTGTTTCTATCATGCTCTTATCTTTCCATTTCTTACTCGTTTTACTCTGCAACATTTTTAGATTTTTGATGACCCCAAAATTGATCCGGATATACGGAGTTTACGTTTTGAAGCGCGTACCTCATCATGGCCGCCAGTACCCGTTTGGGCCCATTGGTTACTCCATACCAAGTTCTTTTCATGGCTTATGGTTTTTGTGATTGTCGCCAACTCCGTGGTCATCTGCATTGATCAAGGTTTGTAGCAACAGTTTATATTTGGCTGTTATCTCAGAGATCTAATTACTACATTGTTACAGAACTTCAGAACAAAGGCGACCAAGAGGAAAATGACTTAAAATGGAAAATGTTTCTTGAAGCACTAGACTTCTTTTTTCTTTGTTTGTTCATCACCGAGATCATTTTAAAATGGCTTGATGACTTCAACAGCTTCTGGCTTGATCGCTGGCATGTCTTTGATTTTATTGTTACATCAGTGGTACTTATCACATATGCAGTTATTTTTAACTTATTTAGATTCTCAATAATTCTTTTTTAAATTGCAAGTCTATCATCCCAGTCGCTTTGGACTTATACTCTCAGGCATCCGGCGATGAGTTCGATGAAGATGACAACGAGTTTCTTATTTTAGGGATCAAGTACGTCCGAATTAGTAGGATCTTCCGAGCCCTCAATGTCGTCACTAAGTTTGAAAATGTGCAGAAGATTTGGGAAGCTGTTGTGAAGACATTTACGGCCTTGATTTACATTGTCATCCTAATGCTTATCTTCTTTTACATTTTTGCCATCATCGGTTTACAACTTTTCGAGAAACACAAACTCTCACATAACCCCGACCTAAAGTTTAGAGCAGCATTTTCGGTAAATAGACTACTAGAAATTATTAGTATTTGTGTATCTTCATGAACGCTTTATAACCATTTCTATTCGTTCGGCAGTCGTTAAGTATGGCTTTTGTCACTTTATTCCAACTGTTCACCCTTGACCTGTACAACGAAGTAATCGAAGAACTGGGCGAAGAGGTTGGTTACATTTTATCTGTCCCTTATGTTCTCATCTGGATCCTCCTTGGGTCCTTCATTTTCCGAAATATTTTCGTTGGAGTGATGGTCAACAGTTTCCAGACGATTCGGGAAATGGCTCAGAGGGAATCAGAGCATGCTTCAAAGAAACGGGCAGAAGATATTGACATTTTTGTTCTAGATCAACTGTAAGTGGAATATTCTTTTCGTTTTTAATAGGCATAACATCGAGGTGTACTAATTTTCCAGGGAAAACGAAGGTCTCCTGTCTGACGACGCTTTGGTTGATTGGGAGTCTGAGATATTTCATAGCATGGAAATACTCGGTTCGCTAAGGCATAACGTTTCGCCTGTTTTTTGGCCGAGGGATACTATGTTTTTGTATTATATGTTGCTGGAGGCATACGCTAGTAATGTGGAAGAAAGAGAACGAATAATGGAGTTGTTAGGTAAGGGTAAAGGTTGTATATTTGAAAACCTAAAGCATTCAGATAAAGTAAAATATTGGTTACCTATTCCAGATAAAGCACTGCTTTCGTATATGGACGCTTGAGTACAAAATACTTTCGTCTATGTAATTGTTCGTCTTGCAAAAATTGTTATTTATATACAACTAACTTTGGGATTTCTTACTTATATGATACCAAACGCAATGGATAATTAAAAGTCCCCTTCTTTAGATCAAAGTTGAATAATTTTCCAAGCTGGGATACTTAAGAAAGAGACGATAAAAGATATTTGATGTGGATTACTGACCAAATGAATTGTTCTTTATTAAATTAATACTACATATGCTATGTACATACATATTAAATACTATAATTTACAAATATCGACAAAGAATTGAGTAGCTACGTTCACTACATTGCATTGTATACGTATGGTTTTTAGGATTAAAAAGATTATCTACAATTATTATATTTATCTTACTATGATTTTTGTATTATTTTGTATTTAATTATAATTGTTTTTCAATAATATTCTTCCTCTGCGAATAAAGTTCAGTTAACTCATTTCTAAAAATATCCAAGATTGTTTGTACAGTTTTTGCCTCAATTTAAACGGTCAGGTGAAAGTAATAAATTATAAATGAAGATGCTGTCATTGTTGAAAGAATAGCTGAATTCACAAATTATGAAAACATCAAATAAAAGTTATACATTTACACAATCAATGAGTTTAGTTATCTCATACATATAATATTAGCGTAGATATCCAGAGATGTTGGTTTCAGTTTTCACCGGAATCCCAAAGAAGTGGAACTTTTGTTTTGTGTTTTCAGGCTAGCCAAAATTCTGTATTATTGTACATACTAGTTATCTACTAAAATATTATCATACTTAGTTAGATTTTTGATTTTTCTCAAAATTACAAACATTTTCATTTGTTCCATCTTTATCAACTGAAATACTTTTTTATATAAACTTGTTTCCAGTATAGATATTCATTTTAGGATATACAAACATCAAACGAACTGATCTAGTCTATCTAGATTGCTAGATAGCAATGTAGTGGAAACCGTTATTCGGTTTTCTGTCCATTATGGTTATCATAATATTATTGAATAGAAATATTAATAGCAACTTTTATATTTTCGTGTATTTGCAAAACTTTAAATTAGTTTACCCCATGTTTACCTAAATATTCCCGTCCACTTCACAATTGCAATCAGTTTTCTTATGCATCAATACACATTTCATTTTTTGATTTATCCAAGATTAGCACATTAGCAGTACAATTATTTTTAAGACTTGAAGATTATTTCACCTGGGACAACTCTAGTGCAATCATACGTAAGTTTACCATAAACCTTACACACAGGTACTCTTAGGACAGAAGCGATTGTCATTCATTCATTTTAATAAATACAATACAAAGTAGTTTCGTAAAAAATATCTCGAAGG
Organism: Salina celebensis; assembly: GCA_036561885.1. NCBI lineage: Eukaryota > Metazoa > Arthropoda > Collembola > Entomobryomorpha > Paronellidae > Salina > Salina celebensis. The sequence goes on from JAAXOA010004483.1 coordinate 5,182, forward strand.
TAAATTGTAAGTCATTCTCATTTTACATTACAAAATATAATTATGTTATTTACTTTAGGTTGCATTATGTTATGCACATTACACGCTCACGTTCTTTGTAGAGCAAAAACTATAATTTTAATTATGTTTCTAAATTAAATACTAACTATCAACCTCAAGTAAAATTGCAATATATTTATTTATGCATGACTCATAAGCATAAGAATATGGCCCGATTGAAATCAACAATCAATCAAACATGTTTCTGGAGAGAAAAATCTTATTCAAATCTCAAGTTTGCAATTTAAAAATTGATCCAAGTTAATGAAGAATATCACATCCCATATTCATTCCAATTTCTTTCAGAATGCAATTAAAACTAGATTTGAAAATGCTCACGTGGTATACCTTACGTGTTACCTTCATAGTTTTACATCCAGCAAGAATACCCAGTTGGATTTAGCCCAGACAGAGAAACACTAAGCAGCATGGCTTTAACTAACTCTTTAACTGGTTTTGGATTGCTTTTAATTTAACGAAGTGAAGTTGTTCTGTCAGTAGGTCGGTGATGGCGATCTGAACCACTGGAACTTAGCAGAGCAGCACTGCCATTTTTTAGTTGTGTGGAAAGGTTGATCCGGTTGGAACTTCTTGTAGACGAATCCGTCATTAGAACTTGTGGACACCTCGACACGCAAAGTAGAACAGCATGACCTGCTCATTAGGACAGCCTGTCAGAAATCAAATATTTCAAAATGAAATCATTGAATATGGTCTTACCGAAAAATGTCATATTTTTTAATCTGATACCTTGAACCCAGTTCTATACTTTTTGTTAAAGAAAGCATATAAAATTGGGTTGATGCAAGAATTGGAGCTTCCTAAACACTGTGCCATTGGAATGATTGTTCGTATCAATTGGTCCTCCCATTCACTTGGAGGAGGACCGAATTTCACCCGTGTTAGAATCGCATACAATGGGAGCCAAGACATTGCGAAGAGGACCACAACCAGGAGTAACATTTTTATTACCTTCATTTTGGATCTGGTAAAAAAATGGGCTCAACTCAAGTTAGGTTGTTGTTGACTTTGAGAGCACAGAGAAAATTGCTGGAATAGTACACTAGCATTACCTTTGAACGAGTAGTTCGGTTGACAAATTTTTAGTTTCCTGTGGAATTTTTCTCATTGAAACCTTTCTGAGAATCAGAGTGTAACATATTGTGATCAAAGTCAGGGGCAGCAAGTAGCAAAATACCACGTGGGCTACAGCAAAGTAGATGTTCCCAAGATTTGCATCGGGCCACTTTTCTGTGCATATCTGTTTTTAAAAAATCATTTTAAAAACAAAAGAATCCAGAAAAAAACTATGTTAGGCATAAAAACTGGATGATCTTTTGTGCTTTCACTGCATAAAGTCAACTGGGGCAGCTTGATACAGATTAATATTGCTTCTTAGAATTACAAATAACATCGGTTTATAATATTATAATAATTATTATCAAAGTATATCTCACCATTAGATCATTGTCGGGAATATGAGGATTCAGCGGGGTAAGTTGAAAGTAGATAGCCCACGGTAGTGTAATGGAAAAGGAGAAAGTCCAAATTACAAGTATCATGATCCGACAAACCCTGGATGAAATCTGACATTTCATAGGATGACAGATTGCAAGATAGCGTTCTATAGCAATTGNCCGACAAACCCTGGATGAAATCTGACATTTCATAGGATGACAGATTGCAAGATAGCGTTCTATAGCAATTGCTATAAGTGTATCAATGCTTGCGGATACACTGACGCCTTGCAGGTACGAGACAAATTTGCACATCCATTGGCCAAGAATCCAAGCTATAGAGGAACAAATTGATTCCAATTAGTTCGCTTCAATCATACCCATGTAGTAAACACATGTATAAAATTAATGTAAATATCCTAAATATTTTAACGTTTCCCGTTTTCCCAATCATAACAGTCAAGGTATACATTACGACTTCATACAGACTACTGCTTATAACTGTACAAAAATTGAAAGTTCGGTTTTCTTGTTGGAATTAACGAGGCTTCTTAATTTATGTTAGCATCAACTTTCCCTTTGACCGTCATTTTGGTTTCTTCTAATAATTTCAACCATAAAATTAGATTTATGCAGTCATTTCCGTAAACTCGTGTGTGCCATTATTGCATCATGACATCCAGCATTTTTTTACTTTGGTATCTGTCCTCAAGTATCCTGTTTTCATCATCATCGACTCCGTTAATAATGTCCAATAAAATGATATATATTTCCCATAAATAATCTCAAAGTCCGTACAGTTCAAGAGAAATTATCCTGCTTCCATTATTACCCTCATCGTCTATCACATCCTATTTCGGATCCAAACTTACTTTTCAGATATCTGAGTTACGGACTCAGTTTCAGCGTGTCTTCAAATGAACTTTTTTTCATATTATAATCCAAATATTCCAAACTTGTGGCCATTTTTAGATTCTGTATGAAGTACAAAGGAAGCCTTCGATTCTAAATTATGTGCACAGATCGAAAATAAATCATATTGTATTATCTCATTGAAGATATCACAAAAAAAATATTATGTTGCAAAATAATCTATATAGAAATATTTTAGTGTACTATACTTTCTCTTCTCTGTATCCAATTACTCGGTGAAGAATTGTCCTCATATCACATAAAACTCATTTGATATTAAAGTAGCAAAAAGCTCTACGCTAACATTCTGTTCTCCATGAAAATATCATTAATATGACACGCATATACCAATAACAAGTATAGACAGACCTAATTTTCTTTTACGAATAACAATGATCGTCTACCTAAACCATTTAAAAGTGCTGATATCAGTGCGTCATAAAAATATACGCACATTTTCTTTTTACAGAAAGAAAAAATAAGGTCAGCCACAAAAAAACAAATCGTTTTCACTGACAGTAATGATCATCGTTTCAAATGGTATGCACACAATCGCTTCGATAAATTAGATATACTCGGAGCAAAATATTGGACTGCGTCTTCAGTCTTGAATATTAAAAAGTCTAGCAAACTTATCGTCGTAATAGTCAAAACACGCATTTTTTACTCTGCTCCGTTGACTTCTTTTTAATTTTCTCAAGAAATGTGCAATGTCTGTAGACGCATTGGTTGTATCCATAAATATTATGTTCTACGCAATGTTTACTAGTCTTTGTGGTAGGTATAGGTATTCGCTATACGCGTAAAAGTGCGTGTGTTTGACTAATAACAAGAGTCTTACATGTAACATTTACAAATGACTCTGTCTGTCCAAGTATAAATTTTAGTGGGCGGACATGACAACTTTGTTATGTACTCAAAGTCAGTTTTTTGTTGAAACAACTTTTTTCACTTACTGAGATACACTTGTATTTGCTTGTATTTATTACAGGCAGTGTTATTAGCTCAAGTAGAAAAGTTTTCCGTACAGCTTATCCAGTATATGGGCCACTTTAAACTGTTATAATACGGATTTTGATATGAAAGCCTGGAAATCTTTCCCATACTTGATGATAATCCATTTTCATCGCTTTTTTCATTGCTGGCAATACGATTTCAAAACATTTTAACTGTTTATCGTTGGAAATGTGTTTTAGTATGAAGACAAACAAAAATGTCGAGACAGGAGGCAAACTAAACAAAAAGAACCTAGAGAATGTAGTAATTTTATATAAAAGTTCTGAGGAAAACGGCCAGTTCAATGGATGTCAGAGCTTTCCAACAAAGACAAATTGTCACAAAACAAGGGAGCTGTGGATACATGCATAGGCGACACGTGCGTTGGAACAGTCATGGGAATGTTTCATAGTTTTTTTTTTCTTGTGTTTCTGCAAGATTTGTCACTCGATATTGCATGGCTGTCAGCAGTTTTTACATCATGAAAATAGCGTTTTGAGGTTATAGTGTCCCACAGCGACATAAAATACTCGTAAGTAGAGAACCGCGTCATGTACAGTTTGGTTACTTGAGGACGCACTTGTGCGAAGTAATAACTGAGCTTCATAAGCATCACGTATCACGTACTTAGACAGTTTACTTATAATCAGGGTATTTGTTTTCGCACGCAACTTGAGCCTAACCAAATACGCGTAGTTTTGAAGAATATTATGCTAGGTTAAAGGGTTCACGCAAAGAAGACTAATCATTTTCGGTTCTTGTCGATTGTTATTGCCTGTCCAAAGGAAGAATGAATAGTGTGGAGAGAAGCGAATGATGGGAAATATGATATTTATGAACCTAAACGGCTTGTATAACAAGGGTTGTCTTCTTTTTACACTTTCTACAGCATTTAAGAGTGATGGAATGCAAATTTTATTAGAATGTGGGATTCGATAGATTTTTTAGGGTATAAGGAATGAGGATTCAATTACCATTATCATCGTTTTCTCCCATTTTGCAAGGATGAAATGTGGAAGCCTAAGAAACAATGTTGATGGAATAGATGCAAACCATTATGCCTCTATTGTTGTGGGTATAAAAGTGAGTACTGATTGCGAGGAGAAAAGGATTGCGTAGGAGTATGAAACGAAGAAACCTACAACTCTCGCATTACATCAGACCTGCAAACTTTAAAATAGTATACCAATCCATTTTTTTATCCATTGCTAATTGGTTATTTAAAACATAAAAATTACACAGTTTGGTTGAGGAATAGACCTAAACCTATAAGTTTAACATGTCAGTGTACCACTTACAACATAAGGCTCAAAGTAGCAGTCGCAGCGATTTTATACGCACATAGTTTGAGCGCGTGCTATCTACGCGTGTATCTTGACTTTTTATTAGCTATTTTGCTGACCACGATATTTTTGGTCGCCTGTCATATTCATAATTCTGGATAACATCCATGTGATTTTGGTATCAACTCCGGCTATGTACGCATGAAAAGAAACTAGACGGTTGCCCAAACTTATATTCAGACCATCAAGCCAAGTTGGACACTTCAGAGTTGGTTTCATACTAAAAATATTGTAGGCATATTTGCCACTTCTTTGACACATATCTATAGTGCGGTCTACTATTTTGAGCGCAACTCTGATTCTGTTCTTACCTCT
>JAAXOA010004484.1:0-10243 GCA_036561885.1 Salina celebensis
ATCCAGAGGTGGCCGGCCATGGAACTCCAGGCACCACGAAAGAGATGGGTAGCGCATTGTTATTGGCTGGAGCCGCGGGTTGAGGTGGTCGGAGGGTGATGGGCGGAGCATTTCGAACATTTATCGCTGGAGCCGCGGGCTGATGTGGTCGGAGGGTGATGGGCGGAGCATTTCGAACATGTACCGCTGGAGCCGCGGGTTGAGGTGGTCGGAGGGTGATGGGCGCATTTCGAACATGTACCGCTGGAGCCGCGGGTTGAGGTGGTCGGAGGGTGATGGGCGCATTTCGAAAATTGACCGCTGGACGCCGGGCAACTCGACGACGACGAAGCGGTCGACGAACTATCATGCCTGGTTGGTTGCCCATTAAGGGACGATTCAGTGGTCGATTCCTTGGACGGCGACGGTATCCCAGCCAACCGAATAGGGAAATGAACCGCCTCCGAACTGCTGCAACTGCATCTTCCCAAGGCTGCAAGGAATCAGAAAGAAAAACACCAAATTATTTGGAATAGTTTCTAAATGGCGATAGTCATTGAATTGGTTGTAAGGAAGGGGTCTTGCCATGTTCACCACTTGGTCTTGGAATTCAAGACTATTCTCTCTCTGATGATTGTTTTGTACAACACACGGCAAACTAAACGTTTGCAATGACAATGCTGTGAAATCCTCTTCTCTTTCTAAATTCACGTACAGTTATGTTTACGATTCTATGGAATCATGTTTCTATGCCATTCGGTCGTTGTCGTTCGGAAGGGGAATGTGTGTCTTTGGTAGCATTGAATGATGATAAATACATTCACCCAATTTGAAACTATCAATATAAATGCATGTTGTCTCAATTTACTTTCACAGCTTTCAAACTACATTTCCACTTTCCACAACCTTTATAGCCAGAAATATCTTCTAATAACATCTTTATTTTGTCAGCTCATCATAATGGAATCGTGAGGTCTGATGAGTTCGTCGCAAAAATCGAAGTAATTCGTTCACAAATGTTTCCCACTTGTAGTTTTATAATTTTTATCTACCCCCCCCCCCCACCTCCAGGTCCCCTGGAAGGGCTTGACGTATAGGGCCCATCTTCGAACTCGTTCTTCATTTCCGCATCCTTAGGCCATATTCCACATTTAAAGGTTTTTTGAAACTCTTAACGGAAGTTATCGTAAGAACAAACAAAGCTAAAAACTTTTTTAAATAGTCAATTCATTGAAAATCCATATACGGCAATGCAATGGTGAATGGCTAAGAAAGTAGTTTTTGTTGGTTGATGCGGCTTCAATATATATTTCGTTCAGTGTACCGTGAATTTCATATGTCGCGCAAGCTTTTTGTTTCATTTTTATGATTAAGGATATTGGTTCGAGTCAGTTATTTGAAAAAGAACAAAGATTGCACCGTTTGATTAACATGGAAATTCATTGTCAGCCAGATTCGATAAAGGTTGAAGATAAACAACAATGGATGAAATGCGAACGCGAAAAACAAAGAAAAAATAGAGGATTCGACTGAGGTACAAAAATATGTCGAGAGAAAATCATTCGTTTGTCAGACAGAAAACGTGAAAATGGAATAGTTTTGAAATTGTCGGAGTTTTTCCATCGAAATTTCCATACAAGATACAAGAAAAGTACATGTATTTTTTGGGTTTGGTTTTATTTGTTTATATGAATAGCTTATTCAAAATACATTTCTAATCAGTATTCTAATACATCAGTTTTTTTATTTTCTAATTACATTTAATCAACATCGTTAATAAGCGATAAAACCCATAGGTAGTAGGCAAACGTAGTTGCTACAATAATTTAATAATAGCACCAAATTAGAACAACCGCAACATTTAAAATTATTTTCCGTATGGGAATCCACTATAATAGAAATAAAATCATTATTAGTACGGAGTATTCCTTTAAAAGTCAATAAACAAAATACGGGTTTATGTAATGGGTAGACTTACAATGATCCAGAGGAAGCTGAAGCCATCGCTGAAGCTGACGAACCTCCTATACCTCCATAAGGATAACCATATCCGAAGCCAGTGGCCCCTGCGTTTGCACTTGCAAAGGAAGAAAGATAACCCCGCACCGTAAAAGCGACCTTGTCTTGAGTTAACTTCTAGGAAAAAGAATACGTGCTTGGTTACAATTTTTGTTATACAATGTTTCAGATTCTTCGTATAAATTAAATAATTGTGGCTTACCATCGTCTGTTGGAATAGGTGACGAAATTACTGCAACCACCAAGAGAAGAATTGCAAGAAATACAGTGTAGAAAGCCATTTTGGTTGTGAGTTTACTACGGAACGTCTGATAATGCCGGACGAGTTGTTGTCAAAGAGAGGAAGGTACGGTAACTGATGATTCAACTTTAGAATTCGACCTCTTTTTATACGCAGTTCATTCCTCTAAGGCGCAACAAAGTACCACTGACAACGACATAAAAGAGGGGAACCTGGGAATCCCATCTTTTAATAGATTTTCTTTATATAGCTGACCTTTTTTTAAAGTACCCGATACACCCTCGCTTCCGCGAACCACGCAAAATGTATAATGCACTTGTCCTTTGAGCTAAAATGTGTACTTACACTTACGAGAATACTATTCCCGCACTGGTCCATATCATGTCATGTCACTAACTACCTTGTCATATTTATTTGGTTGTTACACGCTGGTTCAAAACGAACGATACTTTAAATGTTACGTGTGCCGCTAGGCTGGATGCTATGCTGGTTCATCTAAAGGTGGGTTTATAAATGAGCGTTTGTTAAAGGCAGTGAAATCCAGATACCACCGCATTCCTCATTAATAGAGGCATATTTTTGTCGCAAGATTATCATTTGTTTTAGGTTTATGTATGTTTTACTGAAGTATTCACTTTTGCATATATGCCTATTCAAGATTTATCCCGCAAAATTTGTTCACAGTTTTTTTTGCAAACATAATAATTATGCATGCAACCTTCGTGGTTTTGATATTTGACATTGAAAACATCGCTATATAGTATCAAAAGCTTCTCTTATCAATGTGAATGTTAAATGGTAATCTTTTACCGGTGGTGGTGGGGGTGTAAGTATTAGAAAGAAAATTAAGACTAAATAGGACCATATTGAACTTGTATTGATTCTGACTATCTTCTAATTTGTATAAACGATTGTCGTTTGATAACTGTCCGATGTTATCATAAGGTAAAAATATTGAATACTACTTGCATAATGTTTTTGCATCCGTGATACATTCAAACTCTACAAACTAGGCGAATTCGTCGATGAATCATTTTATTTGAATACGGAAGCAGATGATAAAACACCACAATGAATGTAATCTCTCTGTCTAGTCTCTATGCACATATCAAAACAAAAGAGCTTTTCAAATGAATAATATTTAATAACAAGAGAAACAACAATACACGCATATCTGTATCTACACACAACTGGATCCATCCGACATTAAAAGTAGCAACACGTGTGAGCGATTTTACGCTTAATTCCTCTCAAACCCCAGCCTACTTAACAGCATGAAATTTCATGGAGACACAAACGAGACGTGAAATGTGAAGCTAGAGTCATGTCATGATCCGAAAAATGCAAATGTCTTTTTTCATGCTTCTATGCCCCGCACCAAGAAAAATATCTCAACTTTTTCTTCTTCTGCTACTGCCCAAAACTCAATTCATTCCAAGCCTTACTAGTTTTTATCACTTAAACTGGATTAATTGAAAATGATACACTAAAAAATCCTTTGACAGCACGTGTTTCAACAATAGCTTTCAAAAGCCCTACAAAACTTTAAAAAGTTAACTTGTTTGTTTGTTTTTTCCCTTACTAAAAGATTTAATTTGCTGTCGAAAAAGTCAGTCTCGCTTTCTTTTGTGTATAAAACCTACAAGGGGAAAAATTACACCCCGATTTCCATCCTTTTTTTGACAAGCTCACCGAGAAAAGCTAAATAGCAACTAATCTGAAAAGCTTGAAAAATTTACGCAACGAGAGACCGAGAAAGAATCGGGGAAGCTTTTTTTTCTTTGTTGTAATACAAGCTGTTACAAAAGTGCACTGAAACAAGGGAGCGTTTCAGGGTTGGAATATCTCTCTGCAAATAGCAAACACATTTTCGGTAACCCTGTCCATTCCTAGAAACACTGGCCATTGTAGCTCGGATGGAATTGGGAAGATTTTGGCGCAATGCTGAGTAAAACTGTACCCTTTTTTGTACACTTTTTTCAAGCTGGCAACAGCATTATCATCTTTTTTGTATGATTATAATCCAGAAGGGTGTTAGAAGAGATTCTTTTTTTTACATGTAACTTGATATTTGATACAGATATTCACTTTTTTGTCAAGAGGGAGAAACTGATGCTTGATGTTGCAAATGAAAAGAGACATTTTGACAGCGATTTTATCACGTTTAATCTTAATCAAAACACCATCTCGGTTTACAAACTTAAGCCTATCTAAATAGCCCGACCACCTGGAAGATAAACAGTAGTTATCTAACAGTGACGATAAGCCGATTTTTGTTGTACTGCACAGGTGTAAAAAAAGATGTGTGTGTGTGGACCCAGCCAAAGCTAATATCGATCTAGGAAAGAAAGAAAAAAAGGAGAAAAAATATAAAGAGGCTTTTTGGTTTGCTCTCAGCAAATATTTAGCTTTCTCTGTGAGCGCTTGGATGGTGTGACGGGAAGCAGTCTGCCGAAAATTTTAATAAAAGGAGCTCCTAAATTTTCTTGTATTAGATGGGGAGCGACTCGGCGGATTGGTATGCAGCGCACAACTTTTTAATATCCTTCCCGCATTCCTTTCCATTTTATTTGCTTTCTCTTCTCTCTTTTTCCATGGCACCCCGTCGGCTGCGTCAATATTAAAACCCAGCCTGTCTTTTTAATAAACGGAGAGCTCCCGTAATCCGAAATTTATTAAAATTTTCTCCAAGAAAAGAGAAAACAGACACGAGATACTAAACAAGGGTTTATGGGGTAAAACGAGATTTTATTTTTTTCTATTAAAGTTTTTCTTTTTCTACAGGATGGTAAGTATTGGCTGGATTTTGAATTGATAAGCAGATACAAGATTAAAGATAAAATATATATGAATGTGTACAGTTTATCGGTTGTGTTTGTATCACGGATCGCTAAAATACGAGTTTTGCATAAGGTAAAGTTTGTCAATGGGGTTGATTTGGGAGTAGGATGGTAGCACGCCATGGTGATGCGGGTGATGGTGGTCAGAACTTGATCCGGGGGTACTGGAAGGATGCGGTGGATGGTGAGGATGATGACTGGGATTACTGTCCATTGGATGCAACTCAGGGCCGGAGTCGTCAAGGTTATCAAGGCCTCCGGTGGTGGAGTCGTCGAGTGAAAGCTCAGAACTACAAAAACTTTCCGCTAGCAAAAAAAAATATATACAGGAAATTAATTCGTGTTTATTAAACTCCCTTTGGGTTTTACATTAGTTAATGTGTGTGTTTTATACTTACCTTCGGGGGAGTATGGCATATTGGGGTTTAGGGGTTGGCTGCCTGAAGGCGTGAAAGGATCGTCCGATTGACCTTCGAAGTAATGGCCAGCGTCATTACTGCTTGTATCACTTTTTCCTTTTTCATCTTTTTCTCCTTGACCTTTCCCCTCGCCCTTTTCTTTATCCCCATCCCCGCCACCCCCTCCTTGTTTAGCTTTCCTCTGTAGCTTTTTCATTTTCGCCCTTTGGTTCTGAAACCAGACTTGAACAACGCGCACACTCAAGCCTGTTTCTTTCGCAAGTGCTTCTCTCACTTTCCTACAGGGCTTTGGGCTTATCTCAAAACTAGCTTTGAACTGGCGTCTCTGTGCAGATGTCAGTATTGTCCTTGGTCGTTTTGGACCCCGTCTCCCATCCCGAGGTCGGCTATTTTCATCCCCAATCACGTCATGATCTTCACTTCCTCTCGGACTATTCGCAGACTGTTGCATTAGGTAAAGTTCTTTCTCGAAGTCAGCTCGGCAGTATACCTGACTTCCACGTAATATAAACTGCTCTCCTTTTTGTAGTGGGGATAAACAAGCAGTGCAGACAAAACATGCCAGGTGAAACACTTGAGACTGTAACGAAACACAATTAAATATATTTTATTCTCACTACTCCCCAATCCATCAACACGTTTATTAAAGACAATAGCTAAGGTTTTTTAGTAGCTAAGTGTGCGAAACAAACTTACCGCAGCACGCATGACAAGCTCTTGAGGAAGTACCCTTTCCGAACACCGTGAGCACTTCACCCCGAAAATCCTGTCGTAGTCGGGTTTACAGTAAAGTTTCGAGTTGCGATAGTAACAAGAATGACTTAAGGGACAGCGACAAATGGAACATGCCAGACAGTCTTCATGCCACGGGGTATCACCCACTTTGAGCAACCACCGGTCGCGAATTTTTTGACCACAACCCTCGCAAACAGCGTCTCCACGGGCACAATGAATAGGATCTTTAAACAGTTTCAATTCAAACAATTAGCTAATCCCTTTCCACAATCAAGCTTTCAAAAAGCTAACAATTTCCATGCAAAATTTACTGAAATGGGGCAGTATAAGAAACAAAAATACTCACCAATTCTTTGCTGTTTTCCCATAGAGTCGTCCTTTAAAGAATCTTTAAACTCTAACATGATTGTATTTTACTAAAACAGTTCACAAAGTATTTGCGTTAAGCTCGATAAAATGTTTCTTTTTGCGGGGCACACTGAAACAGTTCTCGTTTACATTTTCTCTCTGTAACAATTAAATAAATTCTATCCACCCACTCACACTCTCATATTTCACCTTTTTAATTTCTCCCCAACACGCACTTGATTTTCCCCACAACCACCACTACCCATTTATTTTCTTTCTTTTGTTCACAACCACACAACAAGCCGGAAGTTGTTAGTGAAAGGGTACTAATTACAGCAACTTTAATATTCTCAAGTAGATTTCAACAAGTGGTGGGATTTTTCGGTGTCTGTTGCTAATGACTTTTGACAGATGACAAGTCACATTCTATTGTTTCCTCTCTATTAATATTACTTACAGAGTAATTAAAAACTATGAAAAAAAGTCTCTTCTCCTCGAAAATATTATGGTCCGGGTTTTGACTTGTGATTTCGCTGTGAGTTGAACAGCAACTGAGAGAAGGGATCAACTTGAGAGAGTGAAACATGCCATCCATTTTTATTTCCCCTTACTTTCTTTTTTTCCTTTGAGTTTATTGTAATAGCAATATAACCTTATAACAAGCAAGTGGATGATACCAGGGAAAAACTTTTCAGTTTTATCGGATGCTCTCTCCTCCCATAGTGTTCTCTGGGTGACGCCCTATGCCATGCCCTGTCGACGATTCTTTTTTAGCTGGTGGACCAACACCACCAGCAACAAAACACACATAGAAAAATGTATCTCTAAAGATGAAAAGAAAGTCACTTTCTCTGTGCAATAAGCTATTTGGTTGTGTGCAGCTTTCACATTCTTACGTATCACTTCCTTATTGAATTCTTTGAAAGCTACAAGATTAAAAAAAAATCAATGCTAAAAAGTGCATAGAGAACGTTATGTTACCTTATATTAACATAACTATTAGAAAGATAACTAACTGACTTGAAGTCAAATGTTGTTGACTGAACACAATGCATCCAACACGATGATATCGTGGTCTGCGTTCACTGCTAAAGTATTTTACTATGAATGCACAATATGGTGCAAAACATGCGTTGATGCGTTGATGCATTTGGATAACTACAAACTTTGACACGCTTTTCTTCGTCTCTGTACGGTTTCTATTATGAAACAGTTCTGTTACTTAATTCCTATACAATATTTAGTATTCATTATTTTTTTTTCATTTTTATGTCTCTGGTCCAGTTCAAATCAAAAATGATAATTAATGAAACCGTTGAAACTCGATTTTAAACAGTTTATATGAAACATTTTGAATTCTTGCTTACTTTTGTAAGGAAAATTTGGAAATATCCTTCATAACTACATATAGCAAGAAAAATTCAAATTATAAGCTCCGTATACATTTAAAACTGTTTTACGCTACAAGTTTGTTTGTCCCAAATTTTCCGCATATTTTTTAAATTTAACGTTTTTAATCCATAGCATGCTTACATCCTCACAAGCCCAACTGCATCACGTTTCAGTTTTCTCTCCAGCTTTGGTCATTTTTTCTCTAAGGACACCCTTTCCAAACATCTCTCGGTTTCCATACCAACCTGCCAAAAAAGAATGTCGCATTGTTTATCCCCGTTTATATATATTTTCTCTTTCTTTTTTTTCCTTCTCTCTGTTGTGTAACCACTTCCCCTTCCCCACTGTATATACCGTTTCATTCATTGATTCATAGCTTTGTTATTAAATAATACCCCGCTTTGCTGGATCATCCGGAAGGGGAGAGCGAAGGACACATATTGTACGTATCGATTATCATTATATCTCATTTTTATTACTTTTTTCCCCTTGCTCTCGCATACCATCTTGTTAGCCTGACATAATCATGCCGACTCTGCGAGATCAAGCATAAAATCGCCCACACGTGTTGCTACGGATGCTCATCCGCACAAAAACAATCGTTCACTGGAACTAAATACTGAAGACAAAAAATGTTCAACATTTATCACTGCATATTACTTCTGGGGCGACCTGTGACAGCCACATTTTTACAACATGAATAAATTGCCGACTGCCGTTCGTTTTGCAGTCATTAAGAAAAACTATTTAGATGAGTTTTTATTTCATGATTTGGTTCACCCAAAGGGAGGTTTTGCACATTCAGAGTGGAGCTTTGCAAGTTTCTTTGATTGTGTGAAAGTAAACATAAAGACTGAGAGAAATACAAATATTAACTGGGACAATATTACCCGTAAGGGATTATTGTTAACGCCCTACCGCACCGAACAACACAGCTTAAGATGAAAAAGTCGCCTGCCTTTTGTTTTGGGTGACACGCGGCAAGCAGTGTTGATATTTCAGAGTAAATAGTCAATCTAAAGTAACGTTTTCCTTTTGGAGGAAAACTACCGGTGGCAGCGGTGACTCACACAAAAGACGATAAAGTTAAGATATTAAAACCAGCTAATGGGCAATTAAGGGTATTTCCTAACAGTTGAATTGGTCCTTTAATTGTTTTCATACTTTATGTTTCAGCCAAAATGAATTGGGGAAACCTGAGAATACCGAGAAGAATAAACTACGTAGTAATTCTAAATTTTTCTTGTGTAATAAGAAATTCACTTCAATTTATTTATTTTTTAAACGCAAAACTTCGATTTAAAAAGAATAAAATAACAGGATGTTATAAGTTTCGTGTTGACACCAATTTGAAAATTACTTTTCACTTCTTTAAACGTAATTTTAGATTTGCGTGATTTAAATAAAAAATATCTGCATGTAGAATATTGAGTAGTGAATGCGTTAAAGCTCTAAAAAAAATATTGTTTTTATGTTGCACCCCGGAAATGGCTCTAATGACAGGCCTGGTGTTGAAAAATAGCCATTAAGCAGGACCAAACCAAAATGCGTGTAATGAAAAATCCCAAGTGTATTTTCTAAACCAAGGGGAAAATCTACTCCTGTGATGCATACAACACTGGATCCTTGCCTTGATAATTCAATTTTTTTTCTTGTTTCTAATGTTTACGCAACCCAAACTCATCCTGAAAAACACGTGTTTTCAAAGCATATCAAATCAATTTTATTCACATCACACACAATTAGCTCGTCTAGATAACAATCAGAGATTTGTTAAATGACAAGTGTTTCTCATTTCCAAACCGTGACCATTATTCACTTTGCCTTTTTATAAAAAAAATCTGCATCGTCACTGTCATCATTTATTATCCCGTTTATCATCACACTTGCAAAGAATCATCTGCTTATCTGTCGCTTAGAGATAAGTGTAAAATAGAACCGATTATCACTGACATAAGAAAAGTGACAAAGAGATCCTGTCTGCAACGCATATAACCATGGAGCTTTGTACAAGGGACCCTGAACCAGGCATCATATTCTTTTGTGCTTCTTTCCCTGGATATTTTACACAAAAAAACCAGATCAATACTACTTTTTTGTAAAACTTTCCACGCTCGAGGAGAAAAAAACACGAAGACAGAGAAAGCTAACTTATTTCTTTTTTTAAAGCTGCCGATGTAGATTCTATCCATGGAAAGTTTTTAATTAAAAAGTTTCTAGTGCACTTCCTTTCCATCTTAAAAAAAAAAAAAAAACAGACGACAGCCATT
>JAAXOA010004485.1:0-10243 GCA_036561885.1 Salina celebensis
CTGAAAGTTTCACCCGAATCCGTGTAACAGTTCTCGAGATAAACGGCGAACAGACAGACGGACGGACGGACAGACGGACAGAAACGACGATCCTATAAAGTAGCTTTCGCTACTTAATAAATGGCGTTGTTGAAGGATTTGTTAACGAAAAATCTTGTGTAATAATGTGTCACTTCATTACCATTCAAACATGCCTCTCAAGGCATTTATAAAGTTGCTGAAATTTGTACCAATCGACTGTCAACCCTCTTTCAAAGCAAAACTCAAAATACATCAGTTTCAAGCCCATTTAACTCAAAGAGGATTTTCTCCAATTATCATAATGTGGTTATCGAAAATATCGTGTTTTTGGCTTTTTGGACGTTTATTAACCGCCAAAGTGGCGCCCAAAAAAATTTTTTCATACTTTTTGTTAAAACATTCTGCGAAGCTACTGCAGATAACTTTTTCTGCTTTTAGTACATGGAAAAAGGTTGGAAAGCAGTATAAGGAAAAAATTCAGCAAACAAAATGATGTGAGAGGATTGTTCAATATTTTACGGAGTTGCACTATGGCAATACATTATGGAGAATATTATGTCGAAGCAAGCCTTTTACGTGTTTTGAATTCAGAGCATGAATTTTCTCCACAATTTTTTACTTATGGACTCGACGGTTAAAAAAATTACCAAGAATGTAATTTTGTGCCAACTTCAAACTCTGTGTCATGAATCAAGCCGTTGTATACTTTTTTTGTGTGCATTTAATAAAAGCTGTGATTATTTCTGAGGACCTGAACCACGGCACATGGTTAATTACCAATTCGGGAAAAGATTAGAATATGAGATATGTCGTGAGCGGTGTTTTTGATGAAGAAAGTCTGAGTCGAACACAAACTGAGAATACAAAATTTAAGTCTTGTGCTATGTCCTCCTTCAGGGGTTAGGGATATATCTCCAAAGTCATATATTAATTGAACGGCGTCTACAATGACAAATCTATTTATACTATAAAGTATCCATACTATGTACCTATAAGGGGTAAGAGGAAAGGAATTGACAAGAATAACAATAAAGTAGTTTCGCTTTATGATTGAAACAATAAGATTTTCCTTTTATAAGCATTCAGATGTGCAATATGGTTTCGCTTTATCGCCTAGCAACATATTAAAGCACACATTTCACAGTAAATCTTTCGGTTCTTTCACAATCACTAGGTGTTTATTGCTTAAGTTGTGGGTTCCTGTACACATGGTAACAAATGTGGGATAAAAACATTCAATGGACTTATTTTATGATGCAGACACAGGTATATTCATATGCGAAATTAACTGCCTTGTTCAGATTCATTCACAATCAAAAATTGTGTTCTTTTCCTGGCTCCAAAGTATTTTTCCAGACAAAACACCCCGATTGTAGTAGCAATGCCAAATATCAAAATCAAAAACGGGACCAGTATGTTGCCACTTATTTTCGCAGGTTGTGGTTCTTCAAAGTCATCAACTCCCTTACCAAATCCGCTTCTAAATCGGGCAATATCGTTTACAACGTAGTAGTCCCACCACTCCATAATTCCACTCTGCTTTAGCAAGTTTAGCCTCTCAATAACACTGTGACTCATCCACCTCACAAAAATCATTTCAAACTGAACAGTGAGTAAGTTATCCCTACTTAAATAGCTATTCAGTGACGAATTTCTCTTCATCATGTAATATTTAGTGTTTGCATCATAATCAGGCAAAATTACAGCTGTATTATTACATTGCAGTAAAATATCGCATTTCTTGTAATCATCGAAAAACAAGCTGCAATTTGTCTCGTCTCCGAAGAATAGCTCGTACCACCTTGGAAATATTTGAATATTTTTCATGTAGTACTTTGCCGCCTCTGTAAACTCATCTTCAGGAACAAATATATTCCTGTAAAATATCTCAGCCCTGGCGTAAACCTTAACTTCGCTTTTAACTGCAAAACTATCGGGAATATGATTCGCTAACAAGTCTCCCCATCCGGTAAGCTTATCAAATACCAGCCAACCCTGGTTTAGTTCTGAAAAACCTGAGACAGTTGACTTTACAAACCCACCTGTTAGGGACATTCGTGAATACACAGTAAAATTATATTTTAACAAGTTTTCAAAAGTATCAAATGGAATTGGCTTCTTTGGCAGAGTAAGTTGTGTTATATTTTCGTTTTTATAGCCTGTACTAAGTATGCACGACATTAACAGAAAAGAGCCAAATAGCCAGCTTAAATTAGTTAAATTCCATAATGGAACTACAATCGGATCTCCTTGCTCAACTAGTACGCGAAAATAAGAAAGAAAGCTCGCCACAAAATGTTTGTTGAAAAACTCTGACCAGTTGGACTGGTTAATTTTGAATTCTGACATAATCACAGACGATATAAACGATACAACAATGAGCGTTCCGAGAATACAAACCCAAGTATAAATATCAAAGACATTTACAAGACTATGAAATGCCAAGCCGGTTGTAATCCTAGGTCCGCAACTAACAAACTTTAGGCTACTTTTGTGAAAAATGTGATGTGAAGAGTCTCTACTCCCTCCATACGTTACGGCTAGCAAGGGGTGAAAGTAGCTGTCGCATTGGCTAAACTCGTCAAGAGTGTTACATTCCCAGAATGAGAAGAATGTAGCATTTTTAAATACCCCTTGCAGGACCCGTCCCTCCATTTCCCATCGAGCTGTGTCTAATGTAGTACTTGAGTCCCCTAACATCTCCACGATTTCTTTACGCTTTGTTTCTGGGAAGGGTCTTCCATACATTGCAAAAGGACCACTATAAGCGGGACCGGTGGCATATATTCTAATGAAGAGATTGTCAACTTTTTCGTTCAGTTTTTTAATTTCTTCATTTATACGTGTTAGCTCAAAGGGGCTTGACAAGGGAACTTGTTTGAGTGGGTGTTTGTAATCACAGTACCTACAAAATGCAGAGAGTTCAGCTAATTTCAAATGAGCTTCATTAGAAGCACGGCTATATCGTTGTTGGAAGTGGCGATATATTAAAAGTTCAGTCGCGGTTGTACAAGCGGGTTCAAATACAGTGTCTTCATTAGATGTCAAACCGGTAACCCATGGGTCAATAGTGTCTTTATGCATTGGTATCAGAATATAATATCTGGGTCTATTCACTAAAACCACACGAGTCTCCAAATCTCGTGTTCTTTCAACGCCACCATCACCGGGTAGATTGGATACTTTGAGCGTCCAAAAGTTATTTTTAAAAGCACCAGGAATGATGAGCTTGAGCCTCTTAGTAAGGGTCGTTCTCTCATACAAAAAAGGATTCAATGGAGGCAACACGTGAAAATGAGCTTCACACGACCAAGGCCTTGAGAAAGGTGTCATATCAGAATAAGGAATTATGTCACATCTCCAATCCGGCCAGCTTCGTTTACACCAATCTAATTCTTCAAATGATTTAGGCTGCTGATGTAAATAGTAAGCACGTGCTCGGAAACTCACAAGGGGATTTTTTACGTTTAGAAAAATGCTGCTGTTGACTTGATATTTGTTGTGAACAACAACATAACGGGAAAGAACAAGTGGGGCTTTGTTTTCAGCCGGAATATCAATTCCTATAAAGTTTACAATGTGAGTTAAACAACGATCAAATGTTTGGAGTGCTTTTTCAAAATTAGTTATATGAACGTGCGGATAATTTTTTGGAAACTGTTCCGAATTCCATCGGGAAACTTCATGAAAACTGTGATATTGTGTATCAAAAAATTCTAATTTAAGGCCAAATGTCACGGTAACATGTAAAACACTATATACGATCAGTTTTATGAGTTTCATTATGATACTTGTGTATTACTATCAACTAGATGAATCGAGAAGTATGTAAGTTCTAAATTTCCTATAACTATGAACACTGTGTCTGATAGTGTTGTGAATTAATTGTAGGCATCGTTACAGAAAATTATTTGATTAAGGTAATAGTCGAAGAAGTGTTTTATCATTAATTGTAATACTTATATATTTACTTACCTAACTTATTGTACCTTATGAAGTTGTTTTGCCATTTGGTTACCGACCTTTCATGAGCTTCTGTATAGCACGTAAGAAAAAATCGTCGCAGTACCTATGGTCATTGTTAATTTTCATTTTATTTCAACACATGGTCGGCCAGGCATTCGGGCTATTAGTTGAATAACGAATAGGGCCAAATAAGTGATGTTCACGTAAGCATTGACATTATCCATTGATACTGATTATACAACTTCAAATAGGATGATAATTTTATATAATTCATACTCTACGTGCGTAACATCAGATGATGCGTTGGTTGTTGGTTAGTTATTACTTATTACATATTATTACTTTAAGCACTGATTACATTGGTACTTAATGTCTGATCGTTCGAAACCTGTTCAAAATTTTAAATCTACATATTTAGCACTAAACAATTTAAAGTTTAAACAAATCAGTACTGCTCATCAACTTGGTCATACTATGCATACGAGATTTCCATCTTTAAAAATTACATATATCATACCATACTTTTAATATGATTACTTTTAATCCTCGAATTACTTTTGATTTCGTAATTATTAAAAGTTTAACTCCCAATGTACCTTCCTTATAATCAAACATGAGCATAAGGGCTTTGAAATGTACATGTAACTTAAAGTCAATTCTGGTTCATCTAGCGTGGCGGAATTATCTTAATCCTTAAGGACGATCTGCGTCCAGCAGCTTCTTTCATTAATTGCGTCTACCGCTCTCCAGTCCAGCGTCAACCAGTAAAAATATGCCTTTGTCTATGTACCTAACCACCATTCATTGCTGGTAGTGGACTGCTAAATTGTATACTTTGGTCGATCCCCTGGTAGATCGCAAATCCCAACCACCCACCCATCTTTCAATACAAAACACTGTGATCGTAAACAAAATCATGAATATTAGAATTAAAAAGGGAACTAGTATATTCCCCCGTATGTTTGTCGACTCAGGTTCATTATGGTTAGCAACTCCATTTCGAAATCCACTTCGGAACTTCGATAAATCATTTACAATGTAGTTATCCCACCACTCCATGACTCCGCTTTGTTTTAGCAAACTCAACCTGTAAATCACTCCCTGATTCATCCATCTTACAAATATCATTTGATATTGCACAGTCAACAAGTTACCCCTACTTAGATATGTATTCATGCCATCCCTTTTCATTCTGTAATATTTAGTGTTTGCCTCATGATCTGGTAATATTAGTGCAGTATTATTACAGAATTTTAAAACGTCACAGTTTTTAGAATCGTTATAAATCAAGCTGCAGCCTGTTTCGTCTCCGAAATAGAGTTCATACCATTTTGGAATTACTTGAATATTTTTTAAGTAAAATTTTGCCTTGTCTGAGAACTCCCTTTCGGGTAAAAATACATTCCGGAAAAACACCTCGGCTCGGGCATACGCCTTAAGTTCGCTTTTAACAACGAAACCTCCTGGCGCATTATTGGCAACCGTATCAGCCACATTAAATAATTTGTCCACTAGAAGCCATACATTACTAACATGTGAAACTCCGTTAACAGTTGACTTGACAAATCCCCCTGCTAAAGCCATACGGGAATATATTGTAAAGTTATATTTTAACAAGTTGTCAAATGTGTCAAATGGAATTGGTTTTTTTGGTAATGTTAATTGAGTTATATTCTCGTTCTTGTACCCTGTACTGATAACAATTGACATTAAGAGAAAAGAGCCAAACAGCCAGCTTAGGTTTGACAAATTCCACAGAGGAACCATAATAGGATCTCCTTGTTCAACGAGAACGCGAAAATACGAGAGAAAGCTGCTTGAAAATTGCTTGTAAAAGAATTCAGGCCAGTTAGTTTTACGAAGTGTCAACTCAGACAGCATGAACGCTGACAAAAACGAAACAACTATTAGCGTAGCAAGAACACATATCCAAACCTGAATGCTAAAAACGCTGACAAGATTATGAAAACCTAGTCCGGTTGTAATTGTAGGACCGCAACTTACAAATTTAAGGCTAGTTTTATGAAACTTGTGATGAGATGAGTCTTTGTTTCCTGCATATGTTATCACCAGCAAGGGATGGTAATAGTTGTCACATTGGCTAAACTCGTCCAGCGTATTGCATTCAAAGTAGGCAAAGAATGTGGCATTTTTGAATACTCCTTGGAGTACTCGACCTTCCATTTCCCATCGGGCTGTGTCCAGAGTTACCTCAGGGTCCCCCAGCATTTGGATGATTTCTTGTCGATTTGTTCTTGGAAACGGTTTCCCGTACATGGCAAACGGGCCACTATAAGCTGGACCAGTTGCGTATATTCTTATGAAGAGATTGTCCACCTTAGCATTCAATTTGGCAACTTCAATATTGATTACATTTAGCTGCGATGAGTCCAGCAGAGCAACAGGTTTCAGGGGTTGTTTATAGTCGCAATGGCGACAAAGTAATGACAACTTTCCCAACTGGAGATGAAATTCATTTGATATTTCTGCACGGCGTAGTATCATAGGGTGATAGATGAAAAGTTCAGTTGATGTTGTACAAGCAGGTTCAAACATTGTGTCTTCATTTGAAGTAAGCGAAGTGACCCAAGGATTGATTGTGGCGTTATGCATGGGAACCAGTATATAATATCTCGGTCTTGTCACCATAACAACACGAGTTTCCAAGTCGCGTACTTTCTCCACTCCCCCATCACTCGGCTGATTGGATACTTTAAGAGTCCAGAAATTGTTTTTGAAGGCTCCTGGAATAAAAAGCTTGAGCTCTTTGGTCTGCGTTGTTCTCTCATACAAATATGGATTCAATGGAGGGAAAACGTGAAAGTGAGCTTCACAAGACCAAGGTTTTGTGACCGGTGTCATATCAGAATACGGGATTGTGTCACATCTCCACTCTGGCCAGCTTCGTTCACACCAGTCTAGCTGTGTTTTCTCTTGCGGCTGTTGATGTAAGTTGTAAGCTCTCGTTCTAAAGCTTTGTATTGGCTTGATGACATTTAGAAAGACGCTGCTGTTCACAATATATTTATTATGAATCACGAGATAACGTGATAGAACCAGTGGAACGTTGTTTTCCGCTGGAATGTTGATTCCAATGAAGTTCACAATATGAATTAAACAACGATTGAATGTTTTAAGCGATCTTGCCAAATTGGTTATCTTAAGATAGGGAGAATTTTTTAAAAATGGATCTGAATTTTGTCTGGAAACTTCTCGAAAAGTGCTATGCTGCCAATCAAAAAATTCTACATTCAGACACATTATCGATTTTATGTGCAAAAATGTGAAAAAGATAACCAGTAGGTTGTTGACTTCCATGCTCACAAGCGTCCTATTACGAACGACAATATAATTTTAATAGATTCTTTGCCTTATATCAGGTATGGTAGATTACTCAGTCGTAAATTCTCAATACCTCGTTCCATAAGCAGAACTTGTGTAAAAAAAATTAATTAAATACTGAAGTGAAAGTACGTCAATAGGTTATGTCTCCTGTTACAATTCTGTTTTATAGACTTAATACGAAATAAAGTAACACCAAATGAGATACTTATTGGAATTTTGGTAATGATACGTTACACAAGTACTCCTATTCAAAAAGTAACAAAAAACAACCTGGATACCTTAAAAAACATATACAGCCTCACGAAACAAATTTTCAAAATGTAAAGAACTACAGAAAATTGATTATTATTAGTGTGATATGTAACTAAAACAGAAAAAAGGTCACAAAAGGGCATAAAAAAAGTCTAACCTTTCTCATTGTCAGACATTTACTACTTTCGAATTATTACAAGGGATCCTCAAGTGATCAAGAGATTCTGACTAAAACTGTTGCAGTCATTTTCATAAAATTTTAGGAAGCAATTCGTGAAGAGTTTTACTAGGTACTATTATACAGTTAGTATATATAACTTGCTTCTTCATGCGATTCATATTGAAAGATACACATTAATCCGTAAGTAAGTTGAAATGGCACGATTTGTAGTGTAAAAGTAAACACATTTTAGCAATATATCAGAACCGTAAAACAAATGCTAAGCATTAAATTACCGTTCAAAGCTCGCCATTCTGATCTCCTCGCCGCTAAATTTCTACAACTGTGCGCTTCATTCACAGAAATGTCCGTGATAAAAATCTCAAGCCTTAGGAACCTGTCATCATTTTAGTAAGCTTGAACAAATAGAATGACTCATATATTTGAAAGCATTTATGTAAAAATTCCTGTATATAATATTATTCTCAATATATACGTATAATAATATGTTTTACCTATCAACCGAAACAGGTTTTGGCTTGCCCAAGCTTCCAGTCCTTGCTCGCACACCTCTGGAAAAAACGCTGGAGAATCTCAGTCTCTGGAGGCTGGGCTCATTAGTTCTACTTTGAAGGCTGAACAGGACTCACCACGTGTACAAGACAATGTGCGGAGAAAGCACAACTAATTTTCTACAATCATGACTCGCAAAGGGGACTGGAGATTGTTTGTGTTTTGTGGGAGTGTTATATTCCTATCAGCAACGTCAATTACATTGATGACGCCGTTCTACTCAAAAGAGGTTATTATACAAAATTCAATTTACGAGTAATTACTAGATAATTTAATCGTGCTGCAAATTACACTGTGATTAAATATTCGCAGGCTGAATCAAGAGAAGTTGGTGTGCAATACCATGGATTTGTATTAGGAACTTATCAACTAGTCATGGTCACTTTGTCACCGGTTTTTGGCAAGCTGGTAAGAAATTTCTTACATTGCCCCCAGTATCTGCAAAAAAAAAATGTTTAAATCCTTATTTTGGCTTTTTTTATGCAAATTTTGTTAAAGGTCGGCAGATTAGGACCCGTTAAAATATTCCGAACTTGTTCAGTGATTTTCACCGTTGGATGCTTTTTGTTTGGACTGTTAGAAATATTCTCAGATCGTACGCTGTTTCTGTACATGTCCTTTATATTCAGAATGGTGCAGGCGATTGGGTGTTGTGGTATTTTTGCATCGACATTTGTACTGATATCCTTCCAGTCATCGGAGTTCCCAGCAACAGCATTTGTAAGTGTTTGTAATTAATAATACGATAGTTTAAATGTGTTTTTTTTTTTGCAGTGGCAAGGTTTAATTTTATGTAATAATTGTAAATAGGCAGGGCTCCAAACGTTTATCGCGGCAGGTATAGCTCTAGGCCCGACTTTTGGTGGAGCTTTTTATGACGTAAGGACATTTAATTTAATGTTTTTTTACAGTAGCATTTACTTTGACACAATAAGGCAGGTAGCAAAATACTATTAATATACAAATACGACTAAGTAGCAAAAGAGAAGCCTAGAAGTACATACATGCACCATTTGTCTGGAAATAGGCTGGAGTTTCAATTATATGCGTTGTTTACTCGAATTCAAACCATTAGCAACCCAAACTTTCCACATGAACTTTTTAGTTTTAGTGCATTAGCAAATGATTAACTTCTTCACGCTTTAACAACTAATTCAGTTTCCTCATTGTCTATAGGTTGGCGGATTTTATCTCCCGTTCACGGTTCTTGGTCTCTGTCTACTTTTGTTCCGATTCCTGTCTACCTCAATTCTCCAATCAAATACTCTAAATACGGGGCAAAATGACACAAAAAAGCTTCCAGGAATCCGTTCCCTCCTAAAAATTCCTTCTATCCTATTATCCTTCATTGCCATGATCAGTACAGCGATGACAATAGGCTTTATCTGTACCACATTAGAACCTCATCTCCGCCAATTCTCACTATCCTCAACCTCAGTCGGCCTCATCCAAGCCGTGAATGGAATTTCATCCGCACTAACTTCCCCGTTATGGGGGTATATCTGCGACAAAATGAAATTTCCCTTAAGGGTCAGCGTATGCGGAAACGCGTGCATATTTTTCGCATTTTTACTCATAGGTCCTACCTCCCTCCTCCCAGTCCCTACTCTCCTATGGCTCACCATTTTAGGATTATTTATCCAAGGACTCGGAGTCGGAGCCAGTTTCACTTCTGCATTCAGCGTTGCTTTGCGTGACTCCTCGTAAGTAGCATTTTATACGCAGTATACAATTCAAGTCAATATATCATTTCACCAGATAATTTGTTTTACCATAAACAACCCATATATATTTTACAGAAAACATGGCTTTTCAAATGACATGCCGACTTATGCAATTGTCGCCACTCTGTGGCAGTCCACATTATGCCTTGGCATCTGGCTGGGCACAGGATTCTCTGGGGTATTGTTAGAATGGACAGGTTTT
>JAAXOA010004486.1:0-10241 GCA_036561885.1 Salina celebensis
ACTGATAATAAAAATGAGAAAGAAATAATGACAAAACATTGTTTCGAAAGCGAGTTGTTAATTTGACAGGATAAAGATAAAACATCTATTATCAAAATCTAGTAGTATTGATAGATTAAAGTTTGGAAACATTTGGGGATCCAAAATTAATTTATACTTTACCTCTTCCACACGCTGATAGAGAGCCGTTAGGAAACAGAAAAATCAGAGAGAAGAAAGACATGAGAGAAAAAAAATTAGGTTTTCATAGTACGCTGAAAGTATTTTATGCGTTATATCATTCTTAGAGCGAACTTTCTCCTGACGTTAACATTTTAATTTTTCCCTTTTGTTATGCATAAAAAACGAAACTCAACAGCAGCATCTTGTGCACTGTGCTTAATGTTTTGTAGTGGTGAAGAGCACAAAAATTAAGCGTGAAAATTTTCCCTATCACATGAATTCACATGTAAACATGAGTTACGCAACAAACATACTGTGCAGCACTATAATCATATATAATTTTTGACGTTTCTTCTGCACCCGCACTTTTCTTGTAGTCTTTGCAAGTTTGTTTTTTGCAGTTCTATCTTCAGAACAACTTCACTATGAAAGATTCTCCAAGTTTATTTCTGGGTTGGAAAATGTAGAAAGTTGTTGTATCCATGGTGGCTTTCACCACTTGAAAATATGATGACCCGTCGGTATAAAAAAGTTCACAAGAAAACAGGAAACTACTTACGTGTCCAAACTTGTGGAAAACAAGATACTGTTCTGTTGTTGGATTGTGTCCAACTTGACCAAGCTTCCAGTTCCTGAACTGTGGGCGAGAAAAAATAAAAGATACACATATATCATCCTGGAGTCAACAAATGCACATCATTAATTCTGGGCAAGTGTGGAAGGAAGATTTTTTTTTTCTTATAGAAAAGTTCCATATATGCGTAGGTTTTTATATGTAATTGGATTTCTCGTGATTTTTGAATAGATGTTACAAGTCAAAAAGAGAGAAAGCGTTGTGAGGAACGACACGTTTTCTTTTATGAGGAGTCACCAGAAAAAAAAAACTTTTTGAATCAATGTACGGGATGAAATGAAAGTTACATATTTAAATTGTTTACTTTGTCTTTGAAGTAATCCATGACAGAAGTTTTTCCAGCGGTGACGTTCACCAAAATCAGACCCAGGCAGACGAGAAGCATGAGCCATTCCAAACCGAAGAAGAATGTTGGCCCCAGCCCCTTCTCCGAGTCCGATGACGTACTTAATGTGCAAGAAATCCAGTACAGTAACAAGGTCCTCGCCGATCATTTGCATAGATGGAAATTGGAAGCTATTAAGCAAACAGAACATTCATAAATCATCCATGTGTGTTTAAACTAGGGATTTGTTTGGAACTTACTCGTCAGCCAGATAAGTAGCGTTATCTTCTTGTCCAGGAATATCAATGTGAATGAAGACAGAACGCTCCTTAATTTCGATCATTGAAGGATGTTCGACAAAGTCGTGGAAGGATGTGTCTAAAAACAGATAGCAGCAGAGTGATATATTTGCATGACATACACCCAGCGGTATTGTTAGCCAGGAATATTTTAGATTCAAATTGTCACTTACGGTTGCATCCCAAATCGTGAACAGTGAGGAACACTGCTCTTTTGTCTTGCTGGGAAAGGTCTCCCTGCACGTAGACGCTGAGTGGACCGCATCGCTCAGTAGGCACAATGTGCTTCTGTAATTTGGAATAGAAAAAATACTTCATTAACATTATGAAAGTTAAATGATATGAACAAATAAACAGTTTAAAATTATTAAAGCGCGTAATATGATAGAGAACATGTATAAAAGTTAAGATCATAGAAAAGCACAAGCAAAAGTATTGACGTGTAACAAGAGAAAAGATAGAGAGAGAAAACACGTGACCATTTCTGATATGCTTTAAATCCTCAAGAAAATCTGTTAGGATCCATAAACATGACGAATAGTTTGTACACATTGTACAAATATATGCCGTAGATTTGCCAAAAAACTGAAATTTTGTTTACAATTAAACCTGCTTCATACACGAGAAAAGGAAAGGAGAAAACGGGCCCATTTTTAATTCATACAAGTACACACCATGGTGTAGTCTGGGAAAAGGATCCATACGGTTTTCCAGAAAATTTCATTTTTCCCTACGTACCAATTTACAAATTTTAAGCCATTCTGTATTCCTTTCGCAGAAATACTCCAAAAAAAAGCCTGTAGAAAATGGAAATGCTTCTGTCTGCCGCGAGCACACTGATAATAATGCCTTTTTATGAATAGTTTATAATGCAATTGAATATTCTAAACGGTTTTTTCTTGTATGTAACGATAAGTAGCTGTGATAAATTTACATGGTTAGTTAACTTGACGTTGAAACGTTTAGTAGATATTCATAACTGTAAGAAAGGAAGCAAGACGGAAAGAACGATTTGCATAAATTGAAGAATAGACAGGTGTAAAAGGAGAAAAATAGATGAGGAAAAGTTACAAGGTAACTTTAGCCGTTGATGTTATCATTTTGTTCGGGACATACGTTGCCTAGCTTGGATACTTCCATGGAGCCTCGTCGAACCCATTCTGTACTCCTTTTCCGGGTCGCGTCTTGACTCACTCGGCGATAAGATTGGCTGTCTTGGCTTGTTCGTCGCATTTTCCCTCCTGAAAAATCAGTTATTCCATGGAACCGCGTCGAACCCATTCTGTACTCCTTTTCCGGGTCGCGTCTTGACTCACTCGGCGATAAGATTGGCTGTCTTGGCTTGTTCGTCGCATTTTCCCTCCTGAAAAATCAGTTTGTGTGTAAAATTGGTTTGTAGTTAAAATATTGATTTATATTTAACTTTAAAAGATTTTAGTCCCACTTGGAAATCGTTTTTTTTTGTCTCTGGCCGTTCAACTTTGGATTACTACAACATGGAATGTTTTAGGTACTGTGAATAACACAAATGTCATCTCGTAATCTTGCCAGTCCAGCATAAATGGCTTTGAAGAAAGATTATTTTTTGTTTATTTTTAGTTATGAATGAGCAAAGGATCATTCAAGTAATGACATGCCCTGCTCTCAATTATGATAACTGAGTCATTTTTGTACGAAAAATTCCATGAACTTAAATAACATAATATTCTGACTGATGAAATAATTGCTTTCAAGAAGGACAAAATGTAGAGTATCTTTTGACACGGAGCTTATGTAGAATGCGTACTAAAACGCTTAAGAAAGAAGGAACTTGACATTTGATACAGCTTTGCGTGGAAGATGTTAAAAATCTTGAATTTAGCGATGCCTAACCATTGCTCATCATCTCACAAGGGTGACAAATATTCTTTATCCAAAATGATGCTTCGTGCCTATCTCCAATCTAGTCAAGTCTGCAAACAACTCTAGCTCCTGATAACATTTTCCTAAGCCTTTCATCTAAATGTTTGTACAAGATTTCTTTTGCTTCAAAATGGGTTTTTTTCAGCACCTGTTTTTAAAAGAACCTTAAAATACAAACTTAGAGGCATAAATTATGGCCCGAGTAGTGTTTTTATAAAAATGTAAGTTTACAAGAGAAATAATATAGCATTATCAGTATGTTTTGTATTTGTATATTGTGTTGCACCAATGGTTTCTTCATGATACGAAGTTGTTATTCGTGCCTATCTCCAATCTAGTCAAGTCTGCAAACAACTCTAGCTCCTGATAACATTTTCCTAAGCCTTTCATCTAAATATGTTTATACAAGATTTCTTTTACTTCGAAAGGGGTTTTTTCAGCACCTGTTTTTAAAAGAACCTTAAAATAAAAACTTAGAGGCATAAATTATGGACCGAGTAGTGTTTTTATAAAAATGTAAGTTTACGAGAGAAATAATATAGCATTATCAGTATGCTTTGTATTTGTATATTGTGTTGCACCAATGGTTTCTTCATGATATGAAGTTGTTTTGCAAAAGCGTCTTCAAACTTTCAATTGCAGTTGAAATCCTGTACGAAGAGAAATGGCTCTGGAGCTGTTCACTACAAAACCACCGAGTGGAGAACTATAAAATAAAAGTTCAAGGTGGACCTGCTGCTCTCATCAACTACACGTGTAGCGTACACATAAAAATGTTGTTGGTAAGCGAAAAGGCTTCTTTTTAAAATGCAATATGCTCAATAGTACCAGTTTCAAACTCTATTTCCTCCTGGATACACGTATTTCTATTAGGCTTATGTGAGGTCCATATATGAATGTTATACGAAAACGAATTCACAACTTTATCAAACCTTTAGCGTTAATACCACATAAAGCAATGTGAAAGACTAAATACTGCAGGGATTTAGGCTAATTTAAAAACAAACACTTTCGCTTGTTTATTCGAAACTGAACAGGCGTCGGATGTAGGATTTTATTGTCGTAAAGAAAGAAATGGTGACAAAAACAGCAAATTAAACGTTGTACTGTATGATTGTCCATTAAACCTCTCGATGACTTTTCTGCTTTCAATTTCAAGGTTCTTATCATCTCTCTTTCTGTGTTATGTACGAAACATAAATTCGTCCACTTCTTTTTTGCTGCTTCAAACGTGTTTTTTTGCAGTGACCAAGCCATCATATTGCAACCCGGCCCATCTAGCAACGCTTCAATCTCTATGTTGCTAGTTGAGCTTGTCGAATTTTTATGCATCCTCTTTTAATGGACATTCATGCATGAGCAGGCCTGGAATCTGTTCCAGAAGCAGAACAGCTATTCATACTTAAATTAAATTCATTCCGTGAAAGCCAGTGAAATGTTATCCAACACAAATTATCTACTAGTCCGCAATAATGACTGCAAACAGTTCAACACGTTTTCAGTAATGAGCGCAAGAGGAAGTGCTAATTTTGATGAGATGCGGCAAACAAGTTGCTACGTCACTCAAACTTAGGATGAGTGTAAACTACTCCAGTTAGGTGCGAAACTGTCATACAAGAGGCTCACTGGTGAGCTCCTAACATAATGAACCAAAGTCTATGATTGAGTATATCATCAAAACTACCTTAGTGTATCAGCATCAGCATTTTAAAATGATCATCTCTTTTAAAGATGGTCTTTTCTAGGAGCACACTCAAACCATTTTTTTCTTTTATAAGAGGCAGTCGTGTAGTCTTTCAGTCAACCGGCAGACACCAGATATTCTCAGGGTCAGCATGGTGTTGTTTTGCTAATTCTGAGTTTTAACTTATCCACGACTCGCCACGCATGTAGTGGATAACTTTTAATATTTTACTGCATTGTATCTGAGAAAAGCCTTTGAGAATTATAAACGACTCATTCGCTCAATGATAAAAAAAGCCGGCTACTTGGGTTTTGAAAAACAAACCAATAGATTTGATTTGCATTCATCCAGGGGAAAAAAATGACATCATTGCACTGACAACTTGAGCTTATGGAGTAACCATGAAAATCTGTTTTCTAGATTCTTCCATTTGCATTTAAATTCATTGTTTTCAAACTATCAGGCTTGAGCTGGGGTAAACATGTCATTTTATCATTCCAGCTTGATGTAATCCGATGGTATTCTATCATTTGCTGCCATCCCATGGCAGTTATATGGATGTGTGGAAGTCTTTGTTTGCAACAGGTGCTGATTCTATACCTCCGTTCTTGCATTTGTTCTGTTGAACGTTCCAACATGCAAATCTGCTTTTTTATTTTATTATCAGCACTGTGATAAAACCAATTAGTAAAACGAAAACGTATCAGCGTTATGTGTTATATGTTATTTTACTATTATAACACTCCTATGAATTTTATGGTAAATCTGGAAGAAAAACTTGCTGTTTTTTTTATCCTGCTTTTATATAGCTCCGTCGCCAGGAGAAGTTATCTGCTAGAATCCTGGAGTAATTTGAGCTCCTAAGGAAACCCATCCGCACCTGGTCTCCATAAAAAGCGGTAAGAGACTATCACAGGTGCAACGATTTATCCCTTCTGCAGCAAAAGTATAGCAACAAATAACAAAATTCCATTATGCTGAGACACTTGTACTATTAAAGAGGACCATTTTACCCCCCAAAATGTATCAGTATCAGTCGATTTTCATCTAGATTGTTGGAGATATTCATAGTTTATTGTTCCCAGAACAGTACCTGATCCTTCTGAGTTTTACGGGTATTAGCCTTTCAATCAGTCGATTTTCATCTAGATTGTTGGAGATATTCATAGTTTATTGTTCCCAGAACAGTACCTGATCCTTCCGAGTTTTACGGGCATTAAGACTTTCAGGACTTTCTTCAACTTACATAGTCTATAAGCGTGAAAACTCAATTCCCTTATATGGGATACTATTCTTTACTAGTTTTTACTTCCATGGATGAAATAGACGGTGGTATTATGAAAACACAATGCTGGCCAGGAGTATAAAGATGCAATAATGTAGACAAAAACTATATACGCAGATATACGCAGTGGTGTACTTTATACTAAAAATTGACTTTCATAATGAAGTTAGATTTTATCCCCATTTAATCCATTCTGCAACAGCTTCAAAGTGCTTGCTAGATAGAACTACAGTCAGCAACAGTTAAATATCAAAAGATATACTGCCGCTGTTCTTATTCGGTTTGGCTTAAACACGATTAGGAAATGCGTACTCCCCGTTTATCGTCTTGGCTAGCAATAATCTTGTAAACATTTTCCTCACGTTCTCGGTTATTTCACGTTCGCATCGTTTTCATGATACTATGTGTTAGACTTTTTTTTTCACCATGTAGGTATCCACAGCGGTTGAATACCTAAATTATTGCCAGCAGAGGATCATCATTGAACGAATGATTTTTTGTTCGCGTTTTTTTTTTGTCGCTTAAGGTTAATACACTCTTGCATGCAGTTAGACTCAAATTGGGTAAGTAAAGAACTACATAGTTTTTGTTTCCTCTTATGTTTGAGGCCTGAAAGTTTGGAGGAAATGGAAGTTGCTGTATCGAGATGTGAAATGTACAAGCGTCAGCGATGTTGCTAACCAAGAGCAAAATAAAATGTACAGCTTTTTACAGATCCATCTCACAACTTTTATATATTCGTGTCTCCAGACAATATTCTGCGGTAATGAAAACAGGTACGAGTATCCCGACGCTTTTATGACTTATTCTCTTTCAGACGCTTATCCCATGACCAATCCTGACCCGAACATTGAAACATTTAGCTTAACTACCAAACAGCATATAAGTTGACGTATTTTTTGGCAATAATATATACTAACATTGTGTGTATATTTGGTATAATATAGGCGAAAGCGATACAACTTTCCTAAAGTAGTCGTGAATATGTAATATAGACACAATGTATACATGTGTACGATTTAAAAATATATTTGAATGCTGTTTGGTGACTTTCAAAACCTGCATACGTTTCAGATAACACATTACCTCATATATGTATGCTTACATATTTTTTCTTTAACGCACTGGTTTTGAAAGTGTAACAGGCTTTTGAATCCTCCAGCTTTTAAAATGATACACAGACGATGTGGATACTCTTTCATGGGCTGAGGCAACTTCAACAGTAATAATGCTGGCAGGCAGGCACATCTTATTGTTGCAAAAGTTCATATGATTATGCTAACCAATAGAGAAAATACAGAATATAATTCTCGGTGCCTATATGTTAACAGATATATTATTTTTTGTCTACAATGAACTCCACATAGAGTCTCCATTTGACATGGTTCGGCAAACACACACGTGTAATAATGATAATACAAGGCGGGTTATATTATGACGAGCATTGTTGCATGGAACAGACTTTGCTGCTGGTTAATGGCAAAAACAGAAAACCTGTATGGCTTGTTAAAAAAACCTGCCAAGCAGTGAAACTGCTTTCCTGTGTTTTCATTGTGCGTCTAGGGTAAAAAAATACCAAGTTCACTATGCTGCAAAATTACATAACATTCAGACAAGCTGTATGCATAGAAGCATGTTTGAATCTTCCACTTTTTTAGTTACTTTCGTAGTCACCAGATCAAAAAATTCCTTACATTGCCTCTACTTTACGATATTAGTAAATACAATGCAAAAAAAGGAACGTTGCAAAGTACATCCTGAGTTGTTGTATCTATCTAAAATTAACTATGGACGCGCGCACATTGAACATTGATGAAATTCAGAGGTATGCTTTCTAGAGAGAATGTCATCCGCTTTCAAGTTTGTTTTCAAATCCTGTTGTCATAAGGTTTGCTTACAACGCCACGTTTCAATACAAGTGGTCGATTCTACTCGCTCGATGGGATTTCGATTTGAATGTGCTACAATGCATAATGTACATCTGATGTATGTGTCCATAGTCCATATGGCGGTGACAAAGGGGAAAAAAACTTAATTTCTTCATTTCACTGTTCCTATGGAAGCGTAAATAGCATAAAAGCATACTTTTTGAAATCCTGAGGCCGAATGCATTAAACCCCTTTTTACGTAACCAGAAGTTTCAAGATAAGAAGATTATAGTAAGAAAATTAACGTATTGTGAATTGTGAAGCATTTCAAAAATCTGGAAACTTGTTTAGTTGTATTATGGTTTACCGGTTAAATAAAACTACGAACAGAAGTTCCAAGTGTAACAGGCATTAAAAAGCTTTTATAAGTAAGATCACAGAGTGGAAAGGCTGTGGACATGAAATTGTAGCAGTTTAGTTCAAGATCAATGCAGTTAAATACGAAAGAGCTTCCCAACCGTAATCTGATTCGTCCTTGTAAATTACCCTCGACAGTCATTGGAATGATAAGTGGACGTAAACAAATGTGGCTTATCTGAATTCTGAATAGCTGAATTAAGTATTGATTATATTGCAGTTAGTACTGGATCAAACAAGATTTCATTGCATAATTTCTTTCTCCACAAAGAACCGATCTCCAGTTTAAAGATTTATGAGATGCCAACTGTTTGTATGATTCTAAATTCAGTCTTAATTGAGGAAGCTCACTAGTTTCTGCTCTAATTCAGTAGTCATGGAAGGTTACTTATTTCTTATCCATGCAAATCCAAATATCGTTAGCTGGAATCAGTCATAATAATGTCAATGTCATGCATGAATATGTATTATGATATGAACTAAACGATATACGGTATTGACCAAAGACGTTTCTAACTGTCCGAAATGCACCGCATAATTTCGCACTTCAATATTCTTTCTTTCAATATTCCATTTTTCTTGCGAAAGACGAGCTGCTTATGGTGGTTACAAGTTAACCATCCATAATTGTCAGTTGTTCCTGGTTAATGCTAAAAATATGTTTCAGCGCAGCGCAAGGAAGCTATATTTTACGCTCAGGGTCAATGTTAATTTGACTTAATCGAGTTTTCAAACCCCATTATGATTCAAGAATTGACCGATTAAATGCGAAAACTTTGAAAATGCTTCATTCAATGATGATATTTATATGTAGGTTTCGTTCCAAACGCAATTTTGCGTTCATGCAAGCCTCGAACATGCGTAGCTCCATTGCAATGCATAATTGTCACTCTAGAAACACCTCCCACACGCTATAAATAGAGAGCGCTATGCACGTGTCTTCATGAAAAGAACAGGGAAGCCTAAAGACTTATGTCTTTTTCCATTGTTTTCAGGCAGTCAAAGCCTATCTATCAATTTTTAGCTTGCCTCCAAAGGAATTTTCGTTACATCTTAGACTTTTCTTTCCACGTACAAAAAAACGTTCTTTCAAACCTCATTGAGCTAAACAGTTTGTAGAAACAAAATGATTTATGACACAATTTGTTTCGGCAATTGTGAACCCCATTAAAATTAATGCTCCCTCTGTTTGCATTTTAATTGTTATTTGGAGACAATCCATTAATGAATACACCTATCTCTAAAACTAGTTCCGTTCAGTGTACTCTTGCCTTTTCCGGGAGACTTAGTAAGTTTTGCATTGTACTTTTTTAGGTGGACAGTAGGATCCATGGAATTTATTACATACTATCATACCCGGTTTGTTTATTACGAAGCTGGACTTTGTTCAGAAGTCATGACATCCTTCCCATTGTCTGTCTGTCTGTTCGCGCTCTATAGGCCGTACCGTTAGACCGATTTGAACCAAATTTTGCAGGCCGATGTCTTAGCACGAGACGAAGATCCGCATTGTTTTTCAGGCGCCCATGAGGCGAGTCGATTTCTTTCTCAATGCAACCGTCTACCGACACTTTTCTATATTCGATTTGCGGTTTATTTTTACTGTATCCAGCAAAGTGAAAAACTCCTACTTTATCGTAGCTTAAATTCTCTAATTATCCGACT
>JAAXOA010004487.1:0-10240 GCA_036561885.1 Salina celebensis
AACCTTTTTGTATTTAAAACGCACACAGTTCAAGTATGAGTAAACTCTCTTCTCTTCAATACGATGGCACTTTGACGAGTTGGTGTAATGCTCGCCCTCAACATAATATGTCGGGGTCTAACGTTCGAATCCTGCTGGGCGCAGTATGTTTTTGCAAGTAACAGCGCAACCACCATTTGACGGCTCTTTTCGGGAAGAAACTACTATGAAAATGTGATGTTAATCTACAAATTATAACTGGGATTCCCAGTCTGGGAACAACATTTCGGAGTGTAATATAAGAGAATATAAGATGCCTTGAAGCGAGTTTGGATAGATTTTTTATACAAAGTCAAGCTGACAATTCAAGGTTCAAGCAGACAGTTTAACATATTACATGAAAGTCCAACAGGCTGTAAGACCAGGCTCATGTGTCAAACTTTTTAAAAATTGATCTCAATATTACATTTCGAGAGGTGGGTGATTGTCGTGAACCCTCCCTTCTCAGGCTAATTAC
Organism: Salina celebensis; assembly: GCA_036561885.1. Lineage (NCBI taxonomy): Eukaryota > Metazoa > Arthropoda > Collembola > Entomobryomorpha > Paronellidae > Salina > Salina celebensis. Next base: position 497 of record JAAXOA010004487.1, read on the forward strand.
TAATTACCGACATAAAGATGGATGATGCAAACCAGATGAATATTTTTTACACATTTTAAATGAAGAACGAACCGTTTGACTCTCTTCATTAGAAGAGGTTTTTTTTTCACTGACGTGGGCCTTTTAGCAAACGGTGTCAATGTTGATAAGGGTGGCTTTTCTAGATCCGTCCCGTATGGGACGGGCAAATTCACTGGTATGTATATATTTTCTAATGAGGTAAAGAACACTTTCTTTACTCAAAGGACAATATGACAAATCGCTTAGTTTTAGCTCCATTATAAGGTTTGTTTTAGACCAGAAAAGTAATAGAACTACATTATATATGTTATTAAAATGCGTCCTTTCTTTTCTTCCTAATTGTGCTTTCTTTTCACTGGAAATCTAAAGTAAGCCTATTGGTACTGGATGTCACAGTAATGAGGTGATAGTTTAAGCCCGGATCTTTTACTATTTTCCAATATAACCATAACTTTAATTTGGAATTATAATATAATATATAATAAAATAACTAATGAACAGAGATGGGAAATAATATTTATATATATACTACTACTCAACACATCAAGTACAAATAAAATACATACGTTTTCTGTCTGTGCTTCGAACGCTCAAATGGTTATTGATACTCTTGGAACTCTTGGGGCTCGTCAAGATCAAGCATTGAAATTCCTTATCTGTCTGAGTTCGTTTAAATTTTTCTCTGGCTTTTGGCTTTAAGTGTTTGCACGTTTGATAACGGCTACGGTCCACGTGTTGTTTAGAATAACCTCGGACACCGACAATGCTATATGAGGTTTAGTATTCCGCACAAAGCGTCCTATTGAAATTCCAACGTATTCTGGTAATGACCGTAATTCTAATCGATACTGTTTGTCCAAGCTCCATGCAAGACGATTCTATCTCTTACGATATTCCATTCAACATTGACTTTGTACCCAAAAAACCTAGCACGCATATAACTATTTCAGTGCAGAAAACTGGTGTGCTACATATAATGTATACTATCGATGGAAACTCTTTATAGAGTGATATTAAAACAAATCCGGAACTTGAAGCTGTCAATATTCCTAGTATTGCCCAGCCGCCAAACCAATCTTGAAAAATGTGGTTTGCTAATTTATTTATTAACTGAAATTGGCGGAACAGACGCAAGGAATTTTTAAATTGAACACGCTTGATGATACCATGTGTACGCACTAAATACTTTTCTGATATTATATTGAAGGAAACCGCCGGCATTAGAATTAGCAGCATGAGGTGATATAGCGTAGCACCATTCTCAAAACTATGAGCTCCATAGTAGGCTATTGCCAAGATTTTTCCAGGAATGGTAACATAATATGCGTCGGCAGGAACAAAACATCTCAAATAGTGTTGAATAGGGTCAAATTCATGGAAAATTGAGAACACAGGGAAAAAAGACGCAATTATAGCTGTAACGAAAGCAGAACCATACACAAGATCTTTCAAAATCTTCGGTTTCCAATTATCTCGATTAGATTTTAAATTGCTCCTTATTCCTGACAGCTCACACAACTGATTGAATGAATAAACAAGCGTTTAACCATGACTGTTCCATAACTCAACGGAGAGTATGAAGATTCCTGTAATAGCGAAGTGCAGTGTATGATACGCCAACTGCTCGAAATCTTGTGCAAGTTGCCAGTTCCGGAATACTTGAGTTAGCCGATAAGCACAAAAACAGGCCACAAAATATGCGTTTACACATATATATTTCCAAAAGAATGTGGCGAATGAAGGCAGCTTAGTGATTATTAGTTTTGGTTGATTGGAAGTATAGACAAGTCTATGTGGTGAACTAGAAATAGCCTGAGTAAGTAGGTAAACATTGATACAAGCTTCGACTATACTAGACATCTTTGTAACTTCGTTCTGATATAGCTCAGTGACTGTTGCCAGTACTTATCTTCGACTGCCGTTGGCAAACAGTAAAACAAAACTGTAAAAAGCATACTCACGTTGTAAGGAACGTGACATTTACGTAAAATTTAATTTTCAACAACTAAAAATAAAACGAAATGTCTTATTGAATCAATTTCTTTCAAATATCGATACTCATTATCGTAAAAATTTATATATAATTTTTAAGGGGAAATAGACATGTATGTAAAACTGAGGATAAAATTAGATAGATTGAACTCGTTAGGTATTTTATTCTTGCAAGCTTCATTCAAGAATTTTCATTTTTACAGTAGCTAAAACCATCAATCATATTGCATTCAAATTAAGACGAGTCACATCGATAAAATAGGCATGAAAAATGGTATAAATTCGGATGTCAAACTGGCTTGTGGGTAACCAATCACGCATGCAAAATGGGCTATTATGGCTTATCATCCCGGATACTACATAAAAATATCCAAACATGTCTTTAGTATGGACTGTCAGTGCAGAGTTTTTGATTGTTGTTGTTTGTGGCATTCGGTGTTCTGAGAATGCTTGAAACTCTTCACAGTACCAAGCCACTTTTCTCCTTTGTTCGACAAACTGAGAGGAGCTGTGCGCAGCTGACTCTCATATTCAGTAGAGAAAAGAAAACAACTCCAGTAACACAGTAACATACACAAACTGGGTAATCTCTCAAAGAAGTGCACGCAATGAAAAAATTCAAACTCATTCATTCTCGTGTGTGCGTGCGTTAACATAATTGAATCGAATATAACCACTCTCCAAATAATTGAAAACTATTTTATGCGAAGTATAATTTAGTTTTAACTTAATGTAAAAACACTGCCAGGGATATTATACGCTGTGTGCAAAAAAACGTGTTAAATTGTTCTCCTCTTGTTCTGAAAATTTTAAAATTGCTTTTCTACAGTGAGTTAATATGAGTCTTCAGCTGCTTACTGGGTCAAAGATGTCTATTGGTCTCCCAATACGAAATTGTAAAAAAATTAAACGTAGAATAGTGTTAGAAGCTAAAGGAGCAGACCCAGATCTTGTAGAGGAATTGAGATCCTGGCTAGACGATGAGGAGGAGACACAGTAACTATTTAATTTAATTATTCTTCATGTATGAATAAATAATATGTGCAATGCTTGTTAAAAATGGTGCTCCATTTGGTTCTAGCGTTAAAGTAAGCATGGTAGCTGTCAAAAATCCAGATGACGGTTCTCCGACAATGGATTTTCTTGTGCGATCTAGAGTGTTGGAACAACTACAACGCTTAATGTCTGTCCACGAGGACGTTGGACAACTAAAGATGACACTTGAGTTGTCCGTTTGGAGAGACGGGGACGACGTTATTGGCTTTGGAAGATTAACTGGTAAGTTTTAGTCACCCTCATTACGCAAAACTAGTTTTTATAGCATTTAAAGTACTATTTTGTTTTTTACTTTTTAAAAAGATTTTATTCCACATCCTGATAACCAGGATGAGAACCTAAGCTCCCAGTATATTTGCAGGAGCAACAAGTTGATGGGTATAAGAGAAGATCAGTATTTTCTTGAAATGCAGCTAATTGTTGAGACGGGTGGCTACATTCAGCTGTCCGACTTGGTTTCACCATGTGATCCCACGACACAGGCTATATTTACTGAAAGGAAGTATTGCGATTTTGAACTAGTTACCTAGGATGGTAGTAGTGTTGCGTGTCATAAGGACTTTCTACGCGGTAATGTGTTTTTAAATACTTTTTCGACAATTGTAACCTTTTTCATACAATATCCAATTCCTATAATCTGTTTTTACTTTAGTTCACTCCAGCGTCTTGAAAGCCACAATTGACGGAGAATTCGTTGAAGGTCAGAGAGGAAAATTGGTAATGCAGGATGCAACAAACAACAGTGTACACGCCTTTCTGGAGTTTGTGTACTACAAGTCGGTTAAAAAGGCTTGTAAATTTTCAAATGTGGCCTTCGAGTTGCTCAAAGCAGCTGACTACTATGATATGGAACTACTGTGGAAGGTGATGGTTAGAATTTTGAAGGGAAAACCTCTTGAATGGTATCAAGTGGAAGTAGGTCTAGAGCTTTTCGAGTTTGCTGTGAAGAAAGTGGACCGGGATGGGATTTCAGATCTAAAAGAGAAGGGTTTGAAAGTTTTGGCAAGAAATATAGAGGCTTTAGATGAGTCGCCGCTGTTCCTAGAGATGTTTTCTACTACGCCGTCCAGAGAAATGTTTAAATCAATGCTGGAACGAGAAGCTTTCCGGGCGGCAGTCAAGGAATAATTTTGAGTTCAGTAGGAAATTCGAAAAGTTTATTCGATGAAAAGTCTGCTCTGAAAATAAATCGTGATGATTGTCAAATACGTGACGACTTTTTTGAAATGCCTTTCTTTCTCAATGATCTTCAGTCCAAGAGAAAACTCTTCTATAGTAAACTTGGAAATCGAAAATTGATGTTTTGTTTATCATTTTTATTTCTGTATACGTACTTTCCGATAAGTTAAATAGCCTTTAAGTAAATGAATCTCAATAACTGTTTTTATAAACTGTAATTTACGCGGCGTTGAATAAGCTTGAATTCGTTTAGCTCTGAGAATACCGAGAATAACTAGGAGATTTGACTGGAGTAGAAATAAGAAATAATATTGTTACAAATTGATTGTTACTACTGTTTTTGTATTGGTCCAACCACGAGAAATAAAGCTCGTTCAACAAATTTTTAAGTATTTGTTAACAGTGGAATTTAGTGTACCGGCGTATCAAATTCTTCCATTACCCAATTATTTTATTTTTAATCCCAACACAGCATCTGCTCATCTGCTCGATCCCAATAGTTAGCTATTTTGCGATTGTAATGCGCTCCAGTTTTGTAAGCAGGCTAGATCGATATAAAACCTCACAGTAATCATGAGGGTGAATTAAGAGATGGGATTGGAGATCTTAAAGAGAATGATTTGAAACTTTTGGCAAGAAATATCAAGGCGTGGACGATGTTCTTGGAAATGTTTTCCACCACGCAATTTATGAGAAATGTTTAAATCAATGCTGCATCGAGAAGCTTTTCGGGGGAGCATAAAAAATAACCTTTTTGTTGCAGTTATAACTGGCTCAAGAATTATTCGTGATTCAAGAAACAATTAGTTTTAAGTTAATTCTAGTTTATTACTTCGAAAATGACAATTTAAAAAATTAATCCTGAAGATGTAATAATTTACGTGACAAGTGACGCATGACGACAGCTTGAGATGGACGTTAAGCGTGTGGATCTAAAATGCCGTGCCTTTTACCCGCGTTACATTTCAATCCACAAAGAGACTGTTCCTTATAAATTGTAATTATTTTTTTGCCGTTAATACACTTTAGGTATGTTTCTGTTTTAATCTTTGATTTACAAGAAAATAGTCGGATTTTTTGTTATGAGTTGTAGAACTCCTAAGTGAGTGGATATCGCCAACATTTTTGTACAATGTAATTTGCGTTTCGTATAATCTAGTACAGTATGCATTTTAAAGAAAGTAACTTTGTTATGAGACAATAATTGTGGCACAGGAGTATGAGTTAAATAGAGTAAAGGTAGTTCTGTTATAATGTGATACATATGCTACTGCATCTTACTGATGGATGAACCACTCAGACTCAAGTAAGAATTTTGAAAATATTTGTAAACGAAGTGAAATAAATTTCTTATGAATTAGTTTTGTGTGCATATTCGTTTCTAGCCTAAAAATGCCTTTGCTCTACCCATCGCGATATGAAGTTTCGCTATTGCGTTAATCATTTTTATAAGGAAGCTTGGGAGAGATATTGTTGATCTGAAATATTTAATGCAACGCAGACGCCGCACCACCTCGACTGCTATAATATCAATCCCAAAGTTTTACTCTTTTGGCTATGGCTCCCAGCTTCTGGTTTAAAAAAAATCAGCTCAATATCAACCTGTGTGAGAATTGTTTCATTGCAATCTTTGCAATAATATCAAGTCCATATCCATTTCAGGTTCTTCAAACCGGACGACCTTCGTAATGAAATAGTTCATGTGCATGCTGCTGAGTGTAGACCATCCATCAGGACTTTAGTTGCGTTTCTTACAACGATAAAATGTAGCTGGATGGTTCATGAATAGAATTGTTACAGTAGTTTGATTGGTATGCTTATCCATTCCATACAATGAACAGATGCGGCTGCTAACACAACTTATGGAGAAACCTACTGCATAATAGTTTTCCTCATATGAATATATGTACTAAAGACACAAAGGATGACTAATAGTAGAGTAAGATGGAGTTGCACGAGAGAATCACTTCCGCATTGGATAATACCTACTTTCACGTTTCAGAATCGTCTGATAGATACTCTGTACACACAGTTTCTGAGTTTGTTTGGTTTGTTTAAGGGTTAAAAGTACAGTTTTGTTTTTAAAATCCGAAAATAACAGCATTGAGTTTTTTCACTTAATACACATTCTAATTACATTCACATTTCGAACTAAAATTTAATAAATTCAGCATGGGTTTAAATTTGTTTACTTCCTGGAAATGCTTAAATCTTCCCCTTCAAAGTTCTCACAGCTTTACGCCAAAAGTCAGATTATCTGGAACAGCAGATCCGGATCTTACAAATGATTTACAGGTGTATTTGGACAACCAATCATCTAAATGGTGAGCCAAATATTTTTAAAACAATGTAACTAATGCTCGAGTAGAATATTAATAGAGTTGTTAATCCGCAGTCGGGTGTCCATAACAATCGCCCCAGCTAACGATCCAAATGATGGTACACCAACCACTGAAATCATTTTAAATTCAAATGTTTTTGGAGAACTGCAGACCATGATGTCGGTGCTTGGTGATTTTCAACCACTAAAGTTATCCTTTAAACTAAGCTGTTATGCTCCTGGAAGTGATGAAATTCCTGATATAGCTGTAATTACTTTGGAGAGTAAGTGATTCTTTTCAATCTTATTGCAACTGCTATGATGAGCCCCATTAGGATACAATTCTCGTGTTTTCTATATGTAGATCTCATTCCGCATGTCGATCATAAAAAAGACAAGGTCTGTTCCAAATATATTGGCTGGGATAAGACCTTCCAAACACTCGACCTCGAGCAGTTTTACTTTGACGTTAAACTTGAACTAACTGTGGATGTGTCTGGATACATACGAATGTCTGACTTACTTTCACCGTGTGACCCAATTTGTCAATGTATATTCCAAGACATGAAGCATTCTGATTTTGATCTTGTTTCAAAGGATGGATCCACCTTTACCTGTCATAAAATATTTCTTCGAGGTGCTACCAACTAAAAATACCAACCAGCTACAGTTTAAACTCCAAAATTTACGTATTATAAATTATCTGAAATTACAGCGTCTTCAAGCGTTCTAAAATCAACCATCGACGGGGAATTTACAGAAGGCCAAAGTTCAACACTTCTCATGAGTGACATGACTGACACGACAGTTGAAGCGTTTTTGGAGTTTGTATACTGCAAGTCGGTAGACAAGGCGTACAAGTATCCTCTTGTGGCGTTAGAATTACTAAAGGCAGGCGATTATTATTTGATGGACACCTTGTGGAGTGCTATGACAAGAATATTAATGGCGAAACCAAGCGAGTGGTTCACCATGGACGTGGCTCTGGAGCTTTTTGAGTTTGTTTTGAAAAAGGTTGATCGAAAGGGGACTGAATGCTTGAAGGAAAAATCCATGAAAGTTTTGGCTTTGAACATGAACAAGCTTGATACCTCGCAACTATATTTGGAAATGTTTGCAACCACTCCATCAAGGGATATGTTCAAGGAGACGCTGAAATGCAAGCTGAATTAGATTCCGAATTGCACAGAATATACGCTGGATTAAATACTACATAATGTGGCTGATTGAAAATAAATCGAAATGAGTTTTTATTGTTAGATTGAGTTAAAAATCTGGGAATGCGATAAAATGTATTGAGTGCGTATAAATAAACGAATTCTAACATGTGGATTTCTAGTTTACAAATATTACCATTCCAGTATGAAAAAATGCATATAAGCTACTCTGCAAACTGCATGTTGATTTTCATAACATCATGTTCCATAATATATACGATCTTGTGTTCTGGAAACTGGAGGACCTTTGTCCTGATATAAACGGTAGTGGTCACTCATGCACTAGCCATGGTGCCAGCTGTACTATATCTTCAGAATGCTGCGGAAAAATGTCATGTACATTATTTTATGAATTATACATTTTTAATACATATAAGGATTCTGCTAGTCATGTCTCCAATTTATGTGCACTTGCCAACAACACGTAAATATGTCACACAAGGAGGTATGATCATCTAAACACTCATCGACACAGATGAGCCAAGTTGAAAACTTGCGACCAGAGTAAAAGTTAAATTACCTAGTTGGATTTACAGGTCTTCTAGAAAATGGCTCCCGATAAGTAACTCATGTGAGAGAAATAAATATGTAGGTTTTAACAGTGTTAAAGTGTCGACAAATATTCATCTGGTGATGCTGTTAGATATAATTTGACAAAATATTCAATCCTGAAAAACCTCTGTACATCCACTTGCATAATAATGATGATAAATATACGACTTATTTGCCTATTATGGAATCCTCGACCGGAAATTACAAATTTCACAATTTCTCACATTACATTTTTCTCTTCGAGGAGTTTTAACTACAAATTACTAATTCCCGCAAGCAATTGCAATTTCTTAATTACAAGTATGTAGTTTAATTAGGACCCAACTATGCGATTCGAAGACTTTTGGAGTATGAATCTGTCAAGCTGGAATTGAACCAGAAGTATACACACAATTGGATAAAGTAGCGAAAGCAAAAGCATAATTTCATTTTTACAATTAATAACACAGATTTCGTGAAAGCATTTTATTCTGCTCATTTTGAGTTACTATTAAACAAAAATAAGCTATACAGTCCAACTAATTTAGTTAAAAACTTTATTTACAATTTCAATGTACAATTTTGACTGTTTACAATGTACATGACAATGGTTATTCAGATTAAAAAGCTTTAAACAATAAGCGTTTTTAAAACAAAGTAAATTCCATTTCTTAAAGATAGGCTTGTAATAACCAAAGTAACTCCCACAGTATCACGAATTGAAGTTATATCAATAAAAAACTAAGTTTATAAATTCCATTTCACACAAATAGGCTTGTGATAACTGTAATAACTCTCATAGTACCACGCATGAAAGTTGGAAACATTGGAGAAACAACAATCAATTGTAGTTCCTAGATTTGTCGAAGGCATGTTCAATGGTAGTTTTGACTGCATATTATACTTTGAAAAAAGCTGAATCAGTGATCGTCCTTCTGGTGCATTTAGGTTACAATTTGCATCCCCAACAAATATTGACGGCAAATCAGAATACTTACAGATGACCTCTTCTAACATATTAACAAATCCATTTCTGCTGTAGTTAGGATGCTTGTAAAAAACTACAATAATTGTATTGAACGCCTTGCAAATCATCAGTGTCAGATGCTTCTCGTCGAATTCTCTGCGCACAATCGTCTCCAGATGTTCGGCACCTGAAATTAATGATTAACGTTAACCCAGCCAGCTTCAAACAGCTAAAAATTTTCATTTTTACATACCATTTCTACTCAAAACTAGACCTCCTTCTGAGTTCCAGGAGTTTCCAATTTTCTTTGCCGGTCCTTTGCATACGACTTCAAAGTCCCAAACATTAAGTGGTGCTTCATTCTTGATTCTAGTTTCGACCAGGGCGATCACATCTGCAGAGTTCACACAGTTATCGGCAAATAGTTGGCATCCATGTTGAGTGAATGATTGGATATTGTG